>JZKD02S0415754.1:58832-107823 GCA_000966675.3 Picea glauca
GTGTTGTATATGCATGTGCATTTTCCTTCATGTCCAAATACCTTTATCAATCTTGCGGTCCAAAACCCATGACTAGGGTT
This sequence comes from Picea glauca, assembly GCA_000966675.3. NCBI lineage: Eukaryota > Viridiplantae > Streptophyta > Pinopsida > Pinales > Pinaceae > Picea > Picea glauca. The sequence goes on from JZKD02S0415754.1 coordinate 58,913, forward strand.
GACATCAATGACAACAATCAATCTTCCAACATATGCGTAGATCACTACGCAAATGCAAAAATTGCTAAGGAAAGACAGTAAGTTTCATTGGAATGAGGATTTTCAATGCAGACTGGACACCTAAAAGAGCAAATGGTAACCACACCAACACTAGTATTCCCAGATTGGGAAAAGACATTCCACATCCATGTGGATGTATCATCCATAGCACTTGGAGCTATACTAGCGTAGTTAGGAGCAGGACAATTGGACCATGCGATAGAATTTGCTAGCAGAAAAATGTCAGAATTAGAGAAAAATTATAATACCACAGAAATGAAAGGCTTAGCGATGGTCTATGTGCTTCAGAAGTTCAAGCGTTATTTATTGGGAAAACATTTCAAGATGTTCACAGACCATTTAGTGCTCAAATACCTCTTCAACAAGCCAGTGTTGGGTGGGAGAATTTTTAGATGGTTATTGTTGTTCCAGGAATTTGACTTTGAAGTGATATTCAAACCAGGAAAATTGAATGTAGGACCCGATCACCTGTCAAGGATCACAAATGGGTAGGAACCTACGAGTTTAGAGGATAAATTTCCCAACGCATAGCTATTTTTAATCCAAATAGCCAATGAATACTTTGCAGACATCATCCAGTACTTGAGTATACGGACTGCGCCACAGGAATTCAACACTGCACAGAAGAAAAACTTGGTAGTCAAGGTTGTAGACTATCAATTGATCGTGGGACACTTATACAAAATGGGTGCAGATAGCATCTTGAGAAGATGTGTTCTAGAGCATGAAATACCAAGGATCTTAGCAGAAGCCCATGAGGGAATAACAGGAGGAAATTATGTAGGAAAAGATACTGCGCAAAAGGTGTTACGCGTAGGACTATGGTGGTCAATTGTTCATAGAGACTCAAAGGAATACTGCTAGAAATACTATGTATGTCAGAGGGTTGGTAAACCGAATAGTAGGGACGATATGTTGCTAAGACCACAAGTAACCTTGCAGGTATTCGATAAATGGGCCATAGATTTTGTGGGACCAATTAATCCACCATCAAAAAGGTCAGGAGTGAGGTACATTATCACTATGACATAATACTTAACAATATGGACAGAGGCAACACCAGTAAAATATTGCAACACAGAGACAGCAACACACTTCCTGTTTGAGTAAGTGATCACTAGCTTTGAGTAAGTGATCACTAGAAGACAGAACGATGGAGGATGGAACCTCGAGTCAGACACCACAACGCAAGGGAAAATAGTCGATACCATGATCACCGTGCAAGAAAGCCACCACAGCCATAGTATTGTCATGCATTCCATATGGTGAGTGTATCGCGAGCAATATGTTAGGCTATGTGGAGAAATTGAGGTACTCATACCATGATGTGACTGACACGGACAAGTTCCCAGAGTTTTCCAAGAAATATTACCTGGAAACTGTGGGTATAGGGCCTTTTGGAAAACCAATCAACCAACCAAGCAAGCAGGCAGCAGGATTGGCCAAAACTGGAATTCTAGAGATGCAAACAATTGTGTCAAGAAGCTGATGGTAGTCACCCACGGAGGATACCTGTGGCTGGAATAGATCATCTCAATAGATGTAGAATGCATTGCATACATCAAAGGGCTGCCAACACGAGGGGAGACACCCGTGTAGTTTCTTGATGACAAGACGAAGGAGAAGGCATTGGTTAAGGAAATGAAGAAGAAGTATGGTACAGAAAGGGGTTCGCGCGGAATCATAATCAAGCGTATTAATGATGCAGTGACAAGAATGGCCACAAAAATCATGGCATGAAAATTACTCAGGAAATGTCGCAAGGAGGAAGTCCCTGTCGGGATTATCGTAGTTGCAGCATAGTGTGTGGAGGGCACCACACTCAGCTGGGCCCCGTACTTGTTGAATCTATTATTGGACAACTGCAAGGACGCGCATGACCTGGAGAAAAAATTTCACTATTCATGGCTACTCATCCTAATCTCTTTGGTCGGATGGAAGGAGCCTAATTATTCATTATTTTCCATGAGATACATTCCTTGCCACGTAGTGCAATATCTATCATTGGGGAGCACTCAGGACCCAAAGAAAATAAAAGGCAAATGCATGCATGTTCAAAGGATATTACAATGACTTGTAGGAAAGCATCGCTAATACTTGGTAGATTACACTAGAATTGGTCACACATTATCAGGGCATAGCCAACTTCAAAGTGACCAGGCATACAATGTGGAAACAAGCATGGAAGGATCCCGACAAGCAATGGTTATAGCTGTGGTACTGCGTCAAGGAAGAGAATGTAGAAATGGCCATCAAGGATTGGAAAGATGACTAGAGGATTCCAGTCCTGAATCAAGAGATTCATGCATATAAGGAGGCGGTGGTAGGGCAGGAACAGACACCTACAGAAGACAAAATGGTGCCCATGAAGCCAAGGACCAGTCATAACAAGGTGCAACAGAAGAAATGGGTGTGTCTAACAAAGGCACTCAAGCAGGGAAGAAAAACAACACCCAAGTGCCATAGGAACAGGAGAAAAATACTGAGACAGCACAGAGAACCACGTCAAGTGCTACTCAGTAGGATAAAGGCCAAACCAAGAAGCCAGTCGTACAAACAGGGGATGCACGCAAGAAAGCTAAGGCACACAACACCACCAGAATACATGATCATAGAGGATGACACAGACCTTGTAGCCCATATGGTCCAAGGTCGTAAAGCGGAGGACTTTGACAAAGCTCGGCACCAAAGGGATAGGATGCAGGATGAGTTGGAAAACATGAGGCAAATCCTCGACCAAATCAGAGAAACACAGAGGGTTGGTAGAGGAATAGAATCAGTTTCAGCAACATCACAGACAAGAGTCGAGGCTGGATCGAGCGAGCTGGGTAGGATCCAGACAATAGCATAGCCAAGCTTGACATTTCATGTCACACCCAGCATGTTGCGCATGGATGAAATTTTGGGGCAGGACCAAATGCAGTTGGTAATGATGCGGATACCAACCAAGGCCTTGTATAAACTACAAGTTAGTGTCTCACAAGAGGTATAGTCTCACGCATGCATAGACGTAGCAGAATTGCAGCAGACAAAGGATAGTCGAGACAAGTTGGAATTGGTACTTGATCAGGTCAATATTGAAACCAAAGAGGAGAAGGACCGTATGGATAGGTTGAAGCATGGATTGGTTGTATCCTATGAGAAAATTTCAAAGAGAGTGCCAACGACAGATCTCACAGCGACGCAGAATATTGATCAGATTGTGCAGACGATCGATCAATACAGGTAGGAGATGGAGCACCTCCAAGAGAAACTCATACCTACCACTCTGTCAGATGTGAAGGAGCAAAGGAAGAAAGAAGTAGCAGTGCAGATAGAGGATATGGAGTGACAAGTCCATGCAGTGGTCGATTTTTTCAAGAAGGCAGCACAACTATGGGCAAAGATGGAAGAGGATCAACAGGTCAAGCAATGGGACCAGGAAGAAGAAAAGATAAGAACAGCTATCCAGGACCTCAAGCAGAGGTAGAAGACAATATCAATCACTAAGTGTATCAAAGGAGCACAGGATATGAATAAGATGCAGGCTGAACTCATAGCCATGAAAACACACAAGAAGGAGTGCCAAGCTCAAATGGAACCGCTCCAAGAGCAGGCAACAGAGGTCATTGCGCAGGCAAAAGAAGCAAAGAAGAACATGGTACAAACTCAGGCAGAGTGCACAGAGATGATCAACGATGAGATTGCAGTGCAGTCATTGGATGCACTCAGGGAGAATATCATGCACACTCAAATGCAAGCAAAGGAACTCATAGAAAAGTTTCAATCTCTCACAAGTGAGATCGAAGAGGCGCGCAAAGTTTAGGTGGCTCGAGACGAGCCACATGTCAGTGTTGGGGGCATGTTGTATGTAGGCCTAGCCAAAAAGAAAGGTTATTTTTGGAGGAAAAGCATGCAAAAGACAACCAAAAGGAAAGGCAGCACGTGTAAGAGAAGCAGGCAAAGCACGCATGCAAGGAAAACCTAACGACGCTAGGGTTAGGGTTTTTGTAATGAATTGTAATGGTTGGTGAGTTGAGGATATAAATAAGTATTACTTAGGTGAGAAAGAGATATACGAAGGGAGGATGGAGTCCCGACAGAGAGGAAGGGAATTGTAAGAACTGTATGAGTCATTAAGCTGGTGAGCTAGAGAAGGAGTGAGCGACTCGATCCTGAAGGTTAGATCACAGGATGAGGAGCTTGGTGTGATCTAGTTAGCCTCGCATGAATTGAGGAGTCTATGGGAGAGAGGAATAACTAATATTGTAACCATGCGTGACGTGATCTCTTTCTAAACTATAATCAATATCAAGAGCCAAATCTTTGTGGACATAGCCCAGGAGGGGGTGAACCACGGTAACACTGTGTTATGTGAAGGAATGAATGCATCTTTATGTCTGATTGATGAATGTTAGATAAATGAAGCAACCAAGTAGATATGGTATCCCACATGCATGCATAGAATGAATGTTATAACTAGATGTTGGATTGAATGAGTAAAGTTTACAATGCACAACCATAGATCTTACTCAATCTCAGGTTGCAAACACCTGAGTATCACAACCACCCATAGAGTTATCTCAGGTGAGACTTCACAGTACATTCTGTGTACTGTGTTTCCTTCTGGGTTACCAGAGGGGCCGATAGTTTTACAAGGCTTTTGTTGGGAAGATTACTAAATCTGAACTAGGGTCAATATGTGATGGTAAGACTAACAGAAGAGTAGATAAAAAAACCAACAGTGAAAGAGTTTTCTTATGGGTAAAACCGCATAAGAGTTCGATCAAGTTTGGAAAGGGTGCTAAACTCTCTCCTAGTTTTGTGGGGCCTTTCGAAGTTGTGGAAAAGAAAGGACCCGTGGCTTATCGACTAGCCTTTCCTAATTCTTTGAGGCGTATACATGATGTATTTCATGTATCTGTTTTGAGACATTATATTAGTGATCCTACACATATGATTGACATGAAATATTTGCAAGTGTCGGATGAGGGTGCTCTCACAGCAGAGCCAATATGCATTCTAAACCATTGCATTCGACAGCTACGGCATCAAATAGTCGATCAGGTCAAGGTCCAGTGAGACAATTATAGTCCACACTCGACTACCTAGGAGGACGCATATGATATGCGTCAACAGTTTCCTTGCATGTTTGATAGATTAGACATATAGATATATGTCAGATGCTTTATTTACTGCATTTTATATATTGTACAACTTCGGGATGAAGTTTAAAACAAGAGGGGGTGTATGTAACATCCATGTCTACTAAGCACATGATATTGACTTATTCTTTGAGGACACTTGCATGCAAGTGATCTGGTTATGGTACATGGTTATTTTATTTCAATTATGGATTACACATGATGATGATGATATGGTGTGACTTATTGTTTTCAATATATATGTATTGACAGATTCTATTGACAAGTTTTCCTGAGTGTCCAGGACACCTGACAGATTGTGGATGTTGATGGCATCAACAGACTACCTTGGACTCTCGATTGAGTCAGGGAGTGGATTGTGATTGGTTTGAATATTCATTTTATGCATATGTGACATATGATTGATTTAGTATGATTATGTATATGGATTAGTGACAATTTTTTGTCAATGGATGCAGGTTGATGATGCTTGCTAATCAAACTCACATAAGGAGTAAAGGGACCTACATAGAAACCATATATTGAGGGAGAGGTGTGGCAGTGTCCCTGTCACAGCCTACTAGCACTCTCATTGTGGCTTGAATTGTAGGTTAATGTTTACCTAGTTCGATAGGTCCACGATGTCATGAGGGTAGACTGAGACAATCTCTCATGAAGATTATAAAGGGCACGCAATAAGGTGGAGTCTTTATTCCTTAGAATCCCTTAGTCTCTCACAAGGTCAATCGAGTGGAGTGTTGACTCCAAGGGTTGGACAAACTACCAAAACCAGTTAAAGGCGAGTGGCACCCTTGGAGCATAGAGGTGTATCTTGAAGGGCATGTCACGTAATTCAAACTTGAGTCAATAAATCTAGGTGTCCTAGAAAACAGTAAATTGATTTGACCTTGTCGGATTAAAATAATTAATTAAAGAGTGAGTCTATTAAATATTAGTTCGATTTCGATTGTTAACTTTGTCTTGTCCTTGATTTTTGTTATGGCTACATGAGATGGTATAATCGCTTCCATTTTTATTATAACCAATATTGAGGTAAGACGCCCTTCTTTCGTTCTTTAAGATGACTAGTGTTTTTAAATCCCAGATTTATGTCCTGAATGTGCACTTTAGTTTCCCGTGTGCTCTCCCCTCTTCATGGCTCATGGGCTTGGTGATTGGGCATGGACAGTTTGATTGACTGTTTTTTAGTCGGTCTATGGGACCTTCCCTTCCAAAAGATCAAATCGGATTTGGATTTTGAGATCTTTTGCGTGTAGTCCCTTCCTTTTTGTTAGCCAACTGTAAAAAGGGATTTTAAAATGCAGCTTAATTTATAGTTTTGTTTGGTGTCTTCTTGTTCCACTATAGAATGTTGAGGTCAGGAAATTAAGGGAAGCGGTATAGATGATTCTGAGTTGGACGTGATTTTTGTGAGCTCTCCCTTGTGATTTTGGTGCGTTGGTGGGATCTCCCTATTGTCTGGTGATTATGCATTGCTTTGTGACTATCATTGTTATTGGTTGGTTGCGTATTTAACATTCTAGTTTTTCTTGGAATTTAAGCTTGGACAGAGTCCTTTTACCTTTTTACATGTTCGTTGCTACTTTAATGGAAGCATATGTGTTATTTGACTGTCTACTTTCCTTAAATGTTGAGCAATCATTGAGATCTTATTCTCTACCTGTCAAATTAAATTAAAAGATATTAGAAATTTATTTTCCAGATTGAGGGCTGGAACCAACTCCGAACTGTGTTGTGCGTCAGATTAAGGTCTGGATTAGATGTTAGATAATTGGCTGGATCAGATTCTGGAACTTTAGTGTCCTTTATGTAAAGATCCTCCCACCTTTAAAACATAGCCAAGTAAAACAATTTGACATGACTACCTTATTGCTTATGGAATTGACTACCTTAGTCCTTACCTATGGATATGTCAGTTGGCATTTAGAGACTTTTACATAATGCCTGACATGTTAAACTTCTTTAATTACTTAATATAAAGGAAAATAGATTGACTTATTTATTTTCTTTTATAATTTATTTTCCTTTAGTTCATATTAAGAATATGTAGGGTAACTCTGAAGTCCTTACACCTTACATATTATGATGTGATCTCTTGATAGTAATTTGGATTTTTAAGTTAGCATTTGAGTACTTGTATATGGTTAAATAAAATTGGGCCTTCCTTAATTCCTTTTAATGGAATTATAAGTTGACCTTTGTAATGTGGATTTTTAAGTTAGCATTTGAGTACTTGTATATGGTTAAATAAGATTGGTTCATCCTTAATTCCTTTTAATGGAATTGTCAGTTGACCTTTGGTTTATTTATTTTATTGTATGGGTCTTTCTTAATTCTTTAAATGGAATTATAACTCAACATTGAGTTCTTAATTTGCATTATTTAAATAAAATTTGATTTTTTTTTAAATCCTTATATATACATATGTAAGTTAGCATGTGAATTATCTTAATTAATTCCTAATTTTGGATTGATCTTCTTATAGTTCTTTTAATGGATTGTAAGGTAGCTTGAGATCATTCCTTGTTGTTCATTATGATTGACTCCCTTATACCTTATAAATGGACGTGTAAGGTGGCTTTGATATCTTTATGTACTACTTAAAGAAGATTGGGATCTTCTTGTGGTACCTTGTAATAGAAAATGTAATTTAGCATTGAAGTCTTATATGTTGTTAATAGGTGTTGATCTTCTTAATTCTTTTAATGGATGTATAAAACAGTCTTGACTTCCATGAATTTTTCATTAAGTTTTGTCTCCTTATGTTACCTTGTAAATGGATATGGAATTTGGTATTGAATTCTTAATTTATCGCTTAAGTGAGATAATTCATTTCTTTATGATACATAGTGAGCTACATAGGAGTTTTACTTGTTACAAGAGTTGAATCACTTGATAAGTGATGCTTGACTTGAATGAAGCTGTTCTTAACAAGTTACTAATCATGATTAGAATAGATTTATATCAAATTCAAAAATTGTAGTTATGCTCTTGTGTTTCTTATTATTCTTCATGTATTATCCTCTTGCTCAATTGTATTTAATATTGTGTAATGGATTGATTAATCATAGTAGATTATTTTATTGCACCATGAGGAATTGAAGGTTAAGTGTGGTCAATAATATAGTCTTGAATTGACGTTTATGATGGGATTGAGGGGACCTAGATACCTCCTTGTTCCTCAGAACAGTCTTCAGTCATGAGACCTTAAATTGCCAAGATCGATCGGATGAATCCTAGACTTGAGAGCTTCTTATGTGTCTTGGAGGTCCTAACCATGCAGGATAGGTTGGATGGGTAGTTTCCTTATGTTATATTTATGACATATGGTTGGTTGAATAATAGTGATGTTGCTTTCAGTTGATTGTGATGAATTTGATTGTGTTTTATTAATATATATTGTGGCACGTGTCATTTGTCATCACGTTGTGTTCAAAAATATATATATTTACCTCTTTGTCCTCACTATTTGTTCTCGTAATGGAGGGTTCGTTACATATGGTATCAGAGAAGGTTCAACCTATGACATTGGACCGTTACACCTTCCACTATGTTAAACTTATGATTAAAATAATATCACTAATTAAAATTTGAAAATTGTTCATGCAGGTAAACATGGTTAGAGGACGTCGTGGAGGTAGACGATGTGGTTTTGGAGGAAGAGGTGTGACGCCTCTGATATAATCCACACCATAGGGGTCTAACCCCCAAGGAGAAGAACAAATCATTGAATGGGAACAGGTTGTTGTGAGAGATGTGGTAGGTATGATGAGATCCTTTTAGAGGATGTCAAAGGCCTTGATTAACCGACTGGATAGAGATGAGGGAAGAGTGTATGTACCCAATGAGGGTTCACAATGCGCTCCAACTGGTAGTGTTAGCATACACATAGAACTCGAGAAGGTGAAGTTTCCCGAGTTTATGGGTGCCATCGATGGCTTAGTCGTTGAGGAATGGTTGGAGAATATGGTGATGTTCTTCGCACTTCGTGATTACACCTCCAAAATGAAAGTCCACATGGAGTTCTTTCAACTAAAGGGGAGTTCTCTTCTATGGTGGAAGCCACTCCTACCTCAACTAAACATGGTCGTTGAAAATGTGTCATGGGAGTTGTTGAAGGAATGGTTCCGGGAGAGGTACTTGTCCGAGAAATTCGTTGAGTGTCAGCTCAATTATTTCAATGCCTTACGACAGGTTGGTCATACGGTGCCATAGTATGAGGCCAGATTTATGGAGCTACTTAGGTATGCTCTACATCTGAACATGGAGAAGATAAAGGTCAACAAGTTTGTGTTCGGCCTTAACTTCAACATGTGTGCAAAGGTGAGGATCTTAATTCCGTAGAAATTGCACGAGGCAGTACAAAAATCCCTTATATTTGAGTAAGATATAAACAGCAGGGGTCAGGGAAAGACTCTTGCAAGACAAAATGGACAGACAACATCAGGAGCGCAGCAGCATCAGACACCAACCAGGCAAGCATCAGGGCATTGAGATACGTCTAGAGGACCTATGTTCATGACACTACGATGACCGACTCCTCAGCAGAGGACTCCCTACAAAGAACCATTGCATCAGTAGCAGCACCGCTCATAGTAGCAGCAGTTTAGGCCTGTTTAGAAGAACAGACCAGGTTCACAAACTATGAGGCCAACAGCTTCTACTTCGGGGACCACGAGTACTGGACTGAAGACAGGATGTTGGACATGTGGAGAGACACATTACCAGTGAGACTGTCTGATTAAGAAGACCAGAGTAGTCGAATCAACAAGACCCACTACAATGGGAGATTTGGGCAAGGTCCATAGGATTCATGCAACGGTCAATAACCACCAGACCAAGCACCATTTCATTGTGCTCGAGATGGTAGGTACAATCTCCGACCAAACTTTTAGTATTTTGATAGATCCAGGTGCTACAGAGATATTTATCTCTAGTGCAGTGATAAAGAGAATTAAGGTAAAGGTCATCGAGCATGACAAGTTTAGATACGTAGAAATGGTTGCAAGTGCCAAACAAAAGGTTGGAGGAAAGGTTACGGACTTTAGCATTAACTTGGGAGATTTTGTAATGAAGGCCAACCTATATGTCACGATCTTAGGATCTTATGACATAGTGATCAGTATGTACTGGTTGGAATCACATGATGTGATACTCAACTGTAAGAAGAAACGATTAAGTTTGACAAATGATGTGGGAAGGAGTAGAGTAGTTATAGGAAGAAACCAAGGGGTTTCCTTGAGATTTATTTCTTCTCTACAAGTGCAGAAGCGTATGTGCAAGGGATGCAAACTTTATGTAATATTAGCACTAAATGAAAAGGGTGAGGTGAAAGGATTATAAAACCATCATATAGTACAAGAGTTTGCAGACATATTTCCAGAAGAGTTACCAGGCTTACCGCTCGAACGAGAGTTGGAGTTTACAATCGACTTGAAACCTAGAACTGAACCGATAGCAAGAATGCCTCATTAGATGTCAATGCCTGAGTTACAGAAGTTGAAAATGTAATTGAAGGAATTATTGGACTTGGGACTCATACATCCAAGTGTATCACCTTGTGGTGCGCCAGTTATTTTTGTAAGAAAGAAGGATGGATCGTGGAGATTTTGTATTGACTACCGTCAATTGAACAAAGCGACGATCAAGAACCAATATCTGTTGCCAATAATAGACGATTTATTTGATCGGATGAAAGGAGTGACGGTGTTTTTGAAGATTGACTTGAGATCAGGTTACCACCAGTTATGAATTAAAGAGGAAGATATCCCTAAGACCACTTTTAAGACGATATTCAGACACTATGAGTTTACAGTTTTACCGTTTGGACTCAAAAAAGCCCCAGGGGTATTCATGAGTTTGATGAATGTTGAAATATTGTAACTGCAAAGAGTATTCTATTTATTATTGAGTTATTATTCATTAGATCAATCCTCTTTTGTGGATTGATCATGTCGGGCATTGTAATTGACCAAATCCCCTTTTGTGGATTGGTCAAACTCTAAATATATTATGCAAATTGAGAAGTCGGCCACTGGGATAATTAAAGTAGTTTTAACCACTAAGAATACAGTTTGACCCTCCCTAGTGAAGAGACAGTTTTCCAGCACCTGCATGTTTGTATAAATAAAGGAAGCTAGTGCCTCATTTGATTACTCACTCATTCGCTCACTCAGTGCGCAAGTTTGGTAGTTGCAGTTGGGAGAAGAAGGAAGTGAGAGGTGCATTGCTCAGTGGAGGATATTTTCTAGTGTTTGGTTTATTGTCTTGGCATTGTATTGGCTATCTGTATTAAGGAATTTTTTGCTGGGTTTTCTCCCCCATGAGGGTTTCCCGAGATTAATGTTGTGTATCTTGTGATTGTGTTTCTCTCAATGATCCTATATATGTTATGGTTATCTAGTAAATTTAAAAGAAACCTAATAATAGATTAAACCTTTACATGGTATCAGAGCTAAGCTGAAGAGAGCATCTTTCAATGGATAAAGAAAAATGTCATTGTTCTCGTATAAGACAATTGGCCTAAAACCCATATAGAAAAGTGTGCCCTGGCCTAGGGAACTCTTTGGCACCTTGAGCACACTTGTTTAGTGGACAAAACTCCCAGAAAGTGAAACCATAGTTTTCACTAGTACCAAAAAACAAGAAAACCAAAAGTACAAGAAAACCAAAAGTACCAGAGAACCAATACCAGAAGTACCAGTCCGAATTTCCACAAGTTCAGTTTCAAGGGGGAAAACTTGGATTTTCAAAAATCTGACTACACCAGCTTACTTGCCTCAGCTCAGCACATCTAGCCCCTGGATCAGAATTTCACAATTTGAAGTTTGAAAAATTAAGGTTTTCTCATAAAACCCTATGTTGCAGTTTCAGAATCAGTTGCAGTATCAATTGCAGTTGTGGTATCCGTTGAAGTATCAGTTGTAGTACCAGTTGTAGGCACCCTTGAAGTTTTTAAGGGTTGGTAATTATTACCGCTGCTACCATATGGTGCCACTACCTCCAAATGCTATCAGAGGTATATAATCGCATATGTTTAAATTGTTAAGCTTTAAAGGGTATTTACAGGAGAAGGGATCTCTTGCCATAGATACAAAAGGATCGCAAGATCCAACACATTCAGAGGAATAATGCAACCCAGGTTTGATTATTCTAATATGCATCTATTTTTTATAACATTATTTTGATCTAAGTTCCATGTTGAATCTATGACCATCATACTAACCTTTGGTCAAAATTAAAGTCAAGTTATTAGATGGATTAAAGTTGAGATCGTAGATTTTATTCTCTAACCCAACTTTCTGTCAAGATAGAATATTGTCTTAGTACAGAAGATGGGTTGAAGAAAGCACTTGCAATCTTGAGTGAAGGAGACTTGGAAGAAAAGAAACACACTCATTCTTGAGGACAAGACTCCAAGATCCAGGTTTGATTAATTAAGTTGATAAGATTCAAAGTTGCACATGACAAAGTTGATGACTACCCCTTTACAAGTAAACACTATAGTTAAGGTAGCAGTCTTTGAAAAGTATTATGCTTGGTAGCATGTGAGCATATTGAGATAAATGCTTAATGTAATCATTTACCAGATACAACTAACATCTCCTCTAGGAGAAACGTCTTGTGTTGGTTCCAGGTTACCATGGATGAATGTTTTATCACAACACTAGAAGAGTGTTCATCTCATTTTGTATTGTATTTCTTACTTTTGATCTCTATTTCAGACAGGTCACAAGTGATAGCTCTAAAGGATCTATTGTCACGATTATTCGTGCTATTGTTTTATTACTATTATCAAAAGAGTATTATTCTTGCATGTTGTTTTGTTGACCTTGTTTCAGGTCACAGGTGATAACCCTAATGAAGCTATAGTGAAGGTTGCGGAAGGCAACAGATTAGATGAGACATGAAGCGGACTATGTACATGACCATATACATTCATGTACCAAAGAAGATGAAAAAGACGTTATCTTTTGAGACCCATAGTATTTAATATGGATATTGATTGTAAGGAGCAGAAGGCTTCAAAGATGACCAAACATTAGAAAAAGAACTCATAGTAGACTTGTTCAAAGTATAATGAAGCCACTTTTACAGGAAGCAGAATTCACTTGAAGTATGACTCAGCTTTTCATATTTAGAATTGATATTCAACACCAAGTATACCCCATAAGAGATGATGAAGTCGTTATAGACTCAGAATAAATCGAGAGTAAGCCTGATCTTAGAAAGGATTAGATGAAGAGACAACTTCCAAGACTGGGAGACAGATGCCAACCATAGATTCAAAAACTTCTAGGAGATATGAAATCTCCTGGGAAGATTCCCTTGTTTCAGTGACAGAGAAAGAAGCTAGTCAGAAAGACTAGGATATGGATTTTTCTGTGAGACTAGAAGAGAAGTCATTATTGACTTCCAAGATTGATCTAACAGATCAAGCATGTTCCAGATGTACAAAGCCCAATTTGTTTCCATAGGATTCTCCCAGCAAGAGGGAGAAGACTATGACGAGTCACTTACTCCAGTAATTGAAGAAATAGTTCCAGTATTTATGAAGACAACCTGAACAACCATGATTCATATATAGCATGAGATGCAGGGGGAGCAATCCCCATATTTAAAATTGAGTGGAAGTTGGTGTAGTACATTATTTGGGTCATGGAGACATGACTACAATAAAATATAGAGTTACCTCCATGAAAGAAGAAGAGCTACCTTCAATGTCATTTATTGAGACACTCTTCATTTCAAATGAAGTTGTTTCCGTGATGAATTAGAGGAGTTACTCTTAGATTTTAGCAATCATAGTGAGAATGGATCAGCCATTCTCATCTTCAAAGTAGTTGTAGGTGCAGAGTCCTAGTTCCAGAAGGAACAGTTGCAGAAAGAGGAGAGGACATACTCTTAGGCAGTGAGACAGATAGTTCTTTGTAGAGAGCACATAGAGCTAGCACATGATTGTGCAGATTGAGTTGCAATTGAGCAAGTGTACCAGTTTGGTACAATGTAATGTGAAAATTTGGTTTGAAGTTGAAGATATAAATACTAAGGTCTGCAGGTTGAAGAAGGATATGTACAGGATGAAGCAAGCTCCTAGAGCTTGATATGGCAGAATTGATAGTTTCCTAAAGATATTAGGCTTTACCAAGAGTAAAGTTGATTCTAACCTTTACCTCAAGGTTATGAATGATGAGCCAGTGATGTTACTACTATATGTAGATGATGTATTATTGACAAGATGAAGAAAATCTCATCACATATTGCAAAAGAATCTTGCTACAGAGTTTGATGAAAGACTTAATTCTTTATCTCTTAGATCTTGAAGTTTGGCAGAGCCCGGAGAATATCTTTCTTAACCAAGGGAAGTATGTAGTTGAAATAATGAATAGGTTTAATAGGTTGGAATGTAAATCCATGTACACACCCATGAAAACAAAGTTGAAGCTCCTGGTAAATACCTCGTCGGAATTGGTTGATTCTACTCTGTACAGACAAATTATTGGTTTGTTGATGTATCTGATGAATACCAGGCTAGATATATGTTTTGTTGTGAACACCTTGAGTCAGTATCTGGTAGATCCCATATGTGTTCACCTTATTTCCGTAAAACATGTTATGAGATACCTTAAGGGTACGATGGATTTTCGTATCTATTATACTAGAGATCACGACTTCAGATTGTATGATATATTGATTCAGATTGAACTCGAAGTGTTTCTGATAGAAAGAGCATTTTGGGATGTTGTTTCAGTCTGAGGTCAGCCAAGACTTCATGGCAGAGTAGGGATAAATCCATCATTTCTCCCAGCATGGTAGAAGCGGGATACATTGTTGCATGTTCCACTAGTTGTGAAGCCATATGGCTTCAAATGTTGTTGACAGATCTATTTGATCTAGATATGGAAGTCATTATGATCCTATGTGATAACCAAAGTTGTATAAAGATGATGTGTTCCATGATGAGTCGAAGCACATAGAGATCGAGTATCACTTAATTCATGACATGATGCAGAGGGGAGCTTTAAAGATCCAATATGTTGGCACAGATGAGCAGGTTGTATACCAAACATCTATCTCGTGTAAAGTTTGAGCTCTTTTGAGAAAAGATTAGTATATTCTAAAAGGACCTCCCTCAAAAGGGGGAGTAGTGTTGATGATAATATGGTATCTTGACCAATAGCGGGTAGCTCGGTTAGGGTTTTATATCCAAGGGGACTAATCATCCCTGGATATATCACGAAGGTCTGTAAGGATGGGCTATCAGAGTACTTGTGCATGTATATGCTATCTTTGGCCAGTAGTGGTAGCTTCGTTAGGATTTTATATCCTAGGGAATCTTTTGATTCTTGAGCAGACCCTTTGGATCTATTAGAGTACCACAAGATGTTGATGCAAGCCTAGTGTTGAATATTTCCAGCTTTGTGTTGATGTTGTTGTGATGCCAGCCTCATGCTAAAGATTTCCAGCTTGGTGTTGATGTTGTTTATTCCAGCTATTAGCAACAATTCTTGTCTTGGGCATAAGAGTATATAGGTCTGCAGGCTGCATGAGAAGCGCCCAAGCGTGGCACAGAAAAATCTCGTTTCAGGCTACCAATCAAGTGAGTGGGTGAAGTTATGTTGTCAACGGCCAAGATCCATCTATAGAGCATATCGATGGTCGCTGAGTAATCGCGATTAGCAGAGTTGCGCCAGGATTAGCGCAATGGATAGCGCTTATATCACCGAAATGATCTAGGTCATCCGATCAAGGAGGGGTACATGGAACCCGATTAGGCTCTATCACCACTTTGCCTATCGTGACTTTGAAGAAAAAGGACCAGCCTCCTCCCAGCCGCGAGACACGAAGTGCCGAAGGCGTCCAGGACCTGGGCCCACAGTCTCGCCAAAATGATCCAAGCCATCCAATCAAGAAGGGGTACATGGCACACGATTAGGCTCTATCACCACTTTGCCTATCGTGACTTTGAAGAACAAGGACCACCCTCCTCCTAGCCGCGAGATGCAAAGTGCCGAAGGCGTCCAGGACCTGGGTCCACAGTCTTGCCGAAATGATCCAGGCCTTCCGATCAAGGAGGGGTACGTGGTGCACGATTGGGCTATGTCGCCACTTCACCTATCGTGACTTTGAAGCACAAGGAGCAACCTCCTCCCATCCATGAAATGAGAGATGTCGAAGGCATCCAAGACTCGACCCCCAGTATCACCGAAAGTGTTCTGGGCCGACTCGGGCCCATAGTATTGTCGAAAGTGTTCTGGGTCGTCTAATCAAGGAGAGACAAGTGGTGCATGATTGGGCTATGTCTCCACCTCGCCTTTCATAACTTTGAAGCACAAGGAGCAGCCTCCTCCCATCCACAAAACGCGAGATGCCGAAGGCGCCTCTGGGTGCGGGCCCACGGTCATGGTACTGGGTTACATTGGTGGCGATGCCGGAAGAAAGGGAGGCCAGCCTCCGAGACGTAGAGAGCAAGAACGTGGTCTTCTCCCGAGCATATCGTCTCAGCCACTCCTTGGGGAAGCAGTAAATGAAAATCGAGCAGGTAGATGAAACCTCAGCTCGAGCCATAAATGGAAGGTATGGGAGGCTTGGAGCAATTAGCCCATGGTACCCTTGTGTGCAGGTCCCCCCTGTAAGATCCATGCTAATTTAAGGTGGTGTTTGACGAAGGATTTTCATCCAAGTTTGACTGAAGGGACGCCACGCCTTGGAGGTCCGAGCACGCCTCTGTTGGGCGAATTTTTCTGAGTATATGTACTCAATTTTTTGTATTTTTGAAGGCATCGATGGTAGAGCACAGCTCCCAATTGTAAAGATTTAATCCAACCTCTGGTTCTCTGGTTATAGAAGAACATTTGAGACTTCTTGTTTAATGGTAGTCAGCTCCCTCTTTTCCTCTTTTCCTCTGAATCTAAGATCCCGGGCATGGATGATCCAGTCGGGTGTTGCATTGCTATATTATGTAGGTTTGATATTATCAGTTTTGCAATCTTCTTAGGTTCATTTTTAAGTTTGTTCGGCTCTGAGAGGATCTCACAGTCGAGACTTTTATTCTTTTTTGAAGACTGCTAGAAGACTGGATGTCCATAGCAGACTTTGTTTCTCCTCTCTTCCCTCCAAATACGCACCACTATTATTAGTACTGGCTTAAGTTAGCTCAAGACCTCATGTGTCACTATTGTTCCAGCCCAGTTTTCTGAGTTATAATGATATTGTTTTGAGTTTACTTCCATCTAATAACCCCTTTATAAATGAAACATGACATAAACTGATGGGCATCGGGCTCTGCTCCTGCTGCAATCTAGGAGTGACTTCCAACGCCAACATTTTCTGGTGTCGTTGCCGGGGACGAAGTTGAAGATTTTCCCTGGGATTGAACAACATTGAGCCTCTAATTCTGAAGGTGCATCAGGCATCAGAACCCTTAAAGATTTCTATTGTGCACCTAGCGACTCCACTGTGGCGACTCCAAGGTTTCCACATCACTATTTCAGTTGCGGCTACTTTAGCACGCCTGAAAGCTGACCCAGACGAGCTTTCTTGAGAAGGTTTCAGCAGCTGCTTTCTCAGCCTGAGAATATTCCTAGGGTAACAACAATGTAATATCTGGCCTTTGATGGTGAACAAGGACCAGACATATTCAAAGCTGTGAGTCTTTCACCTGGCAACTCCATGATTCGAGGATCGATTGGTGACTCTGCTGGTTCGGAATAGAGAAAATCCTAGCTCGGAGGTTTGCTCCTTTTAATTTTTCTATTATTCCTGATTTTCCTAATGATGTCCCTTCTTTGAATGAATGGGGAGATTATTTGCCCATATTTAGGGAGCACGAAGAGGCCAACCCTTCTCAGCATCTCTGTGAGTTTCATGAACTCATGAACCAGTGGGAGATACATCACGAGGATGTATTATTGAAGATGTTCATGTTCTCGTTAGCAGGGGATGATCATGAATGGTATCACTCTTTACCCCCCGCTAGCATTTCCTCACACAGTGAATTTCATGTAGCATTTAATAGGCCCTATCAAAAGATGTATTCCTTTGAGTTTAGTTGTCATAGTTGTTGTGAGGAATGTGAGGACAGTGAGCAAGATATGGTTGTGCCTCTTGGAGGTTACGAAGACCCTGGGGAGGAGGAGGATGCTTTGGGTGAAGCTTGGGAATTGGTAAAATCCCTCTCTGCCCAACTGGATAGGTGGGAAGTTAAACGTTATGGGGAGGTGTTTCCAGCCTTTGAAGAAGATGCTCTTGGTATCTCTACAATGGATGATGATGAATACCCCAGGGAGGAAGAAGGTGCTCTAAGTAGGCTGATGGAGTGGGTGAAGTCCCTCTCCGCTCGACTAGAAAGGTTGGGATCTGAAGACAACATGGAGGATTTTGTAGTCCCTGAAGTAGATGTTCTTGACCCCCCTACTGATCATGATAGCATTGAAGATTTTTGCATGGTAGAGGCCTTTCCATTTGCTCCTGACGTGTCTATTGTCCCAAGCTTTGATGCTTATTTAGAAGAGGAGCAGCAGAGCCCCGCACCGCAATTTGCTAACCAGAGGAGCAACCCACCTGCATATGACAGCTACAAATCAAATTCTGAGCTGGATATGCAGGATTTCCAGGGACAAAATTTAGAGCCTTATCCTTTATTCATTAAGCAAGAACATTGCAAGGAAATCAGTCATCCTGAGCAACAGTTGGAAGAGCAGAGCTTTCACATGGTCCCTATTTTTGATGATTATGAATCTGATCCCTGGGAGAGTTATGAAGAGAGGGAAGAGGACCAAAAGGGGGTGTTGTTTACAACCATCATAGAGGTCACCAGCAGTTGTTTGAAGAGCATAAATTTCCCATGGGTCTTGTTTATGATGATTTTGAATCTAACCTGGGGGAAGAGCCAAAAGAAAAGGAGAAAGAACCAGAAGAGCAGCTGAGGGCACATATTATCTTTTGTTCGGAGCCAGTCAGCAAGCAGCCACCGCCTGAGATCAATGAGCCTACATCAGTTTCCCACCCACCTGTGCTTAGCAGAGATATTCAGCCACACGTGAATAATTGTATAGAAGAGGAGGTTGTTTGTCACCTATTTTCTAGAGTTTTCCACTGGTCCTGTGATCCTACGGAGGAATACATGGAGTTGTATTTCCTTCACAACTTGGAGCTGCTCCATTTCATGTCAACTTCAGCCTGTGAAGAGGAGTTGAAGAGTGTAACTGTTCTGTTGTCATAGTTACACCATTTGTTGATGATCATCGACAGAAAGAAGGAGCTTCTATTCAGAAAGTTTCTTGAATGGCTATGGTGGAAGTTTGATTTCACCTAGCCCACATGTAAAGAATTTTACTAGTCTAGGACTGTACATAAATAAGCTCTTTTGAGCATGTATGTTTATTGTTTCTCTTTTACTTTTAATTTTCGGCCTATATTTTCAGCTGGGTGTTTCTCCATACTCCATAGCCCAACAGCAAGGCACTGGAACTAAAAAAGAGTCCTTAGAGCATCACAGGGACGACTCTATCCCCCATGGAGCCTAATGTTAGGAACAATTCTTGTCTCGGGCATAAGAGTATCCAGGTCTACAGGCTGCACGAGAAGCGCCCAAGCGTAGCACAGAAAAATCTTGTTTCAAGCTACCAATCAAGTGAGTGGGTGAAGTTATGTTGTCAGCGGCCAAGATCCATCTATAGAGCAGATCGACGGTCGACAGGTAATCGCGATTAGCAGAGTTGTGCCAATATTAGCACAATGGATAGCGCTTATATCACCGAAATGATCCAGGACATCCGATCAAGGAGGGGTACGTGGCACGCGATTAGGCTCTATCGCCACTTTGCCTATCATGACTTTGAAGAACAAGGATTAGCCTCCTCCCAGTCGCGAGACGTGAAGTGTCGAAGGCGTCCAGGACCCAGGCCCACAATCTTGTCGAAATGATCCAGGCCGTCCAATCAAGGAGGGGTACGTGGTGCATGATTGGGCTATGTTGCCACTTCACCTATCGTGACTTTGAAGCACAAGGAGCAGCCTCCTCCTATCCACGAAACGCGAGATGTCGAAGGCATCCAGGACTCAGGCCCACAGTATCGATGAAAGTGTTCTGGGTCGTCTAATCAAGGACAGACACGTGGCGCACGATTGGGCTATGTTGCCACCTCACCTTTCATAACTTTGAAGCACAAGGAGCAGCCTCCTCCCGTCCACAAAATGTGAGATGCCGAAGGTGCCTCTGGGTGCAGGCCCACGGTCATGGCATTGGGTTACATTGGTGGTGGTGCTGGAAGAAAGGGAGGCCAGCCTCCGAGCCGTAGAGAGTAGGCTCATGGTCTTCTCCTAAGCATATTGTCTCGGCCACTCCCTGGGGAAGCAGTAAATGAAAATCGAGCAGGTAGATGAAACCTCAGCTCGAGCCATAAATGGAAAGTATGGGAGGCCTAGAGAAATCAGCCCGTGGTACCCTTGTGTGCAGGTCCCCCCTACAAGAGCCATGCTGAGTTAAGGTGGCGTCTGACGAAGGATTTCCATCCAAGTTTGACTGAAGGGATGCCATGCCTTGGAGGTCCGAGCACGCCTCTGTTGGGCGAATTTTTCTAAGTATATGTACTCAGTTTTTTGTATTTTTGAAAGCATCAATGGTAGAGCACAGCTCCCAATTGTAAAGCTTTAATCCAGCCTCTGTTTCTCTGGTTATAGAAGAACATTTGAGACTTCTTGTTTAATGGCAGATAGCTCCTTCTTTTCCTCTTTTCCTCTGAATCTAAGATCTCGGGCATGGATGATCCAGTCGGGTGTTTCATTGCTATATTATGTAGGTTTGATATTATCAGTTCTGCAATCTTCTTAAGTTTATTTTTAAGTTTGTTCAGCTCTGAGAGGATCTCACAGCCGAGACTTTTCTTCTTTTATGAAGACTGCTGGAAGACCAGATGTCCAGAGCAGACTTTGTTTCTCCTCTCTTCCCTCCAAATACGCACCACTATTATTAGTACTGGCTTAAGTTAGGTCAAGACCTCATGTGTCACTATTGTTCCAGCCCAGTTTTCTGAGTTATAACAATACTGTTCCAAGTTTACTTCCATCTGATCACCCCTTTATAAATGAAACGTGACATAAACTGATGGGTGTCAGGCTCTGCTCCTGCTGCAATCTAGGAGTGACTTCCAACGCCAACACCAGCCTCCTGCTGAAGATGTCCAACTTCGTGTTGATGTTGTTGATGCCAGCTTCGTGCTGAATATTTCCAGCTTCATGTTGATGTTGTTGTGATGCCAGCCTCATGTTGAGGATTTCCAACCTAGTGTTGATGTTGATGATGCTCCAGCCTTTGTGTTGTGATGTTGTTATTGTTGATGTTGTATCAGCCTTGTGTTGTTATTGATGGTGATGATGTATTAGAGTTATACTAATCCATGTTGATGCATATGATGATGATGCCACTTCAACTTCTTGTTGAAAGTGATGATGATGATGTTATTTTAGTGTTTGCCCTTGGTCATGTATTAGGGAAGAAAGCGAAGGTTAAGGAAGAAGAAAGATAAAGTATGAAGTGCGCGTAAGGAGCAGAAACCGAGGAAGGGTCGAAGTGGTTAAAGCAGCATAAAAGAAGGAACGAAGTAAAGGAAAGCAAGTTGTTGAAGGAGAATATCAAGGAAGACAAAGCAACAAAGAAGATAGATCGTGGGCAAGTCAACAAGCGGAAGAAGACACTAATGGGTGCTTTGGAGCACCTCGTGGAGAAGAAGGAAGAACAGGTCGGTGAAGTCCTTAAAATGAGGGTTATGTGGACCTAGGGTTTTGGCAATGTGGATCTAGGGTTTTGGCACCTAGGCTTCAATCTAGGGTTTTCTAAAGAGCCATGGGATGTATAAATAGAGGTCTAGAAGAGTTGACATGAGAGGTGTGATAGTGGTGGTGAGATGTAAGTGTTGTAGGAAAATCTCCCTGCGGACAGGTATATCACCTCTAAGAGCTTGACCCTAACTCTAGACAAAAAATGCTTAACATGGACACTGACTTCCTTTCAAATCTATCTAAACTAACACATGAGAAGGAAGGATAATAGAAGTACCTTTTATCGACGTTTGTCCCTGCACGCTCCAAGTTGCACTCCAATCCTTTGCTCCTCGCTGGGTTCTGTGGACAAAACAAGATACAATCGCTTCCTACTCTACTGATATTATCTTGAAAACAAATCTATCAATAAATGATAAGTTCATGTGACATTAGACACAAAATAGAAAGAAACAGGCCAAGCATGCCATATTGATGAGAATAACGACAGCAGTACTTACAATCGTAGATGCGAATGCGACAGCTTCGTCGAGTCCTCTTCGTCTAACCCTTGCCTGAAAGATCCACGACCTGGATAACAGCAGCTTCACTGATCACTCTCCTTTGGCTGACTGTGAATTTCCTCCAAGATCATAAGTTTCATATCTTTAATTCTTCCCCCCTTTCCACCATCATAGAGCCTACTTATATAGGTTAAGAGGAGCTTAACCTCTTGAGTTATCTTTAGAACAAGTTGGGAACCTTCTCCTTAGATCAGGGATCTCTTGATGAAACCAAGAATTTGAGCACAACTGCCTCCTAATCTTGAAATATCCTCCTCTTATTCTCCTCAACGAGCCAACTACTGCCTCAGGTTAGGTAGCGCTCCCTTAGAAGGGGCATCAGAGCGTTGTAGCGCTCCCTGATAAGCTTTAGGGGAGCGCCAACACTCTCAAGGTGAGCAACGCTCCTTTAGAGGGGGTTAGGGAGCGTTATAAATCTCCCTGAGGCCTTGTGGGGGAGCACTAGCGCTTCCAGGGCTGAACTAGGGGAGCGCTCCTCTTCCAAACCTCTGTTTCAAGGCTCCCTTCAGGTGTCAAGAGTTATTTGACTTCAGTAAACCAGTTCTCCTTCTTCAAATCAAGCATATGAGATGTTATAAGTGTCTCCTTAGTGTCGTTGACATGGCAGTATGTCTGAACATCATTTGCGACACTTGCGGTCAACTTGCGACACTTGCAAAAGTTGTAAGGAAGATGCGACACTTACGACAATTGAGAGGAACATGTGACACTTATCCAGCTGAGTAATTTTTCCGTGTAACAGTAAGAGTGTTATGTATTAGGGTATTCTTGTATTTTGGGTCTTCAGTTGGCTACAGAGATCTAATCTACAGTTGGGTGCGCAGGGATAGGGAATAAAGAGGAAGAGAGAGAAGGATCTATAGTTGAGTGCACAGATAGAATTGTATATTTTCATCTATTCTATCAATAAACATAGTTACATGGGCGTATCCCTAGGGAAAGGGTGAACCACATAAAATATTGTATTTATATGTGGTTGATGCTTTGTTATTTGCTATCTTGTATACTATTATTGCACTGTTATTTTTCCTGTTGAAGATAAGAAGACCTAACTAACTTCACAAGGTTAAGCATAATATTGTTAAGAATCTCTAGGTTATTTTGCATTGTTATTTTGGAATCATCTTGCATTTCCTCTGGTTGTAGACACCTGTATCCTCCAACCCCTTTATTGCTACTTCAACTGAGACTTCATCTGCTTTGCAGGTGTTTTTGTAAGGGTCAGTAGTTAGGATTTGTTGGTGCACTGTTAGAGTTAAACCCTGGGTCTACCCCTGTGCCAACAAATGGTTCTGTTGCCAGGACCGGGATCTTATTGAGGGAATGTCAAGGTGGTTTCCATTGAATACAGAAATTCAGAAGTGGATAGAAGAACAAGAAAGGGACTTCGTCATAGATCAGAACAAGAACCCTAGCATTAGTACAAAATACTGGTTGGAAAGGTACATCTTTATTGATGTGCACAAGATTTTCTTTGCAGAATTTCATCAAGAGTTGTACGAGTGGTTAGCCAAATTAGCAGACACTCAGTTTGAAATCATATATAGACCACCTGTGGTTTAGACATCAGCATTGATTAAGAAAGTTAATAAAGTTGGTAACATTGTGTCTAGGGCAGGAGATCTCTGGTTTGACAACACTATTGGAGGGTACATTACTGAATTTGCTATTGACAAAGTGGAATCATATAGTCAAGTAGAGAGGTATTCTTCAAGGGATCTAGAGGAAAGTTTCTACACTTTTTGAAGTTAAAGATTAAGATGTTATTGCATGAGAAGAATATCTTGAAGATACAGTAATCAGTTGGATTTTAAAGCTAATTTTCAAGAATTCAGACAACGACAATGACATAGAGGCTGGACACACGCGCAGTGGGAGATCATTCAGAAAGATTACTCTTGAGAACCTATTTAAGAATAGTTACATGCCATTAGAACAAGACGAAGGATTCTACAATGGAGAAGAAGAAGAGCAATCAGACGAAGAGTATTCATAGTTCGCAAGGGCAAAGGAAGTAGAAGTAGAGACTGAAGAACCTCGCTGAGAAGATCCAAGAACTTCAGGTATTGAGCCTACTATTGAAGTAAGTATTGCTACACCTCCTGTTATTTTAGCAACATCAAGTAACCAAAGTAACCAAAGTAATCAGAGCACTCAGAGTACTATCACGAACAGTTTAGTACAGACTTAGTCGAGAAACCTAGCAAAATCAATGGAAAATGAAATGAGGTTACCTATTTTCAAAGGAGATGGATCTGAGGATCTTGACCAGCACCGGTTCTTATGCGAATCTGTATGGATCATTAAGTAATTCATCGATGAAGTTGTTAAGAGAGATCAGTTTAGTACTACTTTGAGGGACCGTGCACTGAGCTGGTATATGAATTTTGTTAAAGCATATGTACAGCTTAAAGCGTTGAATGAAATTAAGACTACATTGAGTGCAGAATTTAAGAATCCTAAGTCAGAGTCGGAGTCCATTACAGAGTTCAAAAAAATCAATTAGAAGGTGATTGAACCTATTTGGGAATTTGATAAGAGGTTTAAGACCTTGACAAGCCGTTTAAGTTTTCAGATTCCAGACCAACAACATAAGGAATGGTTCATCGCTTCCCTCCTGCCACACATCAGAGTTCCTCTAATGAAACAAAAGGTCGCTTCACAAGCGGAGGCATTAGAGACCGCCATGAAAATAGAAGCAAACCCCTGTAGGAGAATCCATTCTAGGTATGAGTCAGATTTTGAATCAATTAACTAGTTTATCTTTACAGGTTGAAGACATGAAGAAACACAAGGGAAAAGAGAAAAGAGAAAACATATGGTGTATCAGATGTAAAGAAGAGGGCCATGACAAAGAGAATTGTCCTTTATTTAGTGAGTACTTGGCCTCTGGAGCTCCTAACCCTTTGAAGCAGGGTACTTTACCATGGTGTGAGCTATGTAGAACTAGACATCGCCCTGGTGAATGTTATTATATGCAGAAATATGTCCAGACACCCACCAATATTTATTGTACATTATGTAAATATGTGGGGCATGATGAGAGGGACTGTAGGGCTTATGACCTCATGCATGAAAGATCAAGGGATGCATATAGAATTCAAGGAGAATTATAGCTAGAAGGGAATGTTGTGCAGTTCAATTCCCCAAGAAGAGGAAGCTTCACCCCTCATAGTGGGTTCAGAGGAAGAGGACAAGGAGGAGGCATGGGTCGAGGTTGAGGTCAGATTATTTGCTATAAGTGCACCTAGCCGGGTCATTTGGAAAGGGATTGTCAGAACCCTTATACTACTTGCAGCTATTGTAATTCATTTGACCATGTCATTGAAGATTGTTCAGTATTGTTAGCTAAAGTTCAGGAAAGACAAGGTGGAAACCAACAAGTCTAGAAAATAATAGCTAAACCTTGTGATTAGGAACCCAAAGTTGTTATTATTACTAGGGGAGGCATTCTCATAAGAGAATATAGGGTGACTCCAGAAAAGACTATAGATGGATCAGGGATCAGAAGAGCTTCATAGAAGGCACCATTGTTTGATCCAAGGAAAGAAAATCATACTTTTGAAGAAGCAAGAAGAGAATTTGTAGCTGAACATGTTTCTTCATCTAGGGCACAATCAGAAGTAAGGGAATGTGAAATGCCTCCATAATTTGATCAGTCTGCCCCACCTAGACAAGTAAAATAGGTAAGCAAGCTTGTGGACTTTCTATATACTTGTATTGATTTGATTAAATATGAAAGAGTTGTGCAGGAACTACAACACCTGATAAGACAATATGAAATTGGAAGAGTAGATCCTCTGTTGAGTAGAGTTGTGAATCAAGTATCTAGAAAAAGGATGATAAGCAAGGAACTGCACCTTAGTGCTCGGATTGGAAAATACGACATGGACTATGTGGTCCTCGACCTGGGATCAAAAGTAAATGTTATGATGAAGCAGACTTGGGTATTGATGGGAAAACCTAAATTGATTTACTCTCCTATTAGGCTCAGGATGGATAATCAGCAAGAGATGATCCCCTTTGGAAGACTAGATCATGTCCATGTGGACATTGACGGAGTGAGGACATTTGAAAACTTTGAAGTGATCAAGATTGTTGATGATAGTTGTCCATATCCCACGTTATTGGGTATTGATTAGGCTTTCAACAATTTGACTGTTATTGATATGAAAAAGAGAAGAATAACATTTGAAGGTGATGCACTTAGGGTCATTGCACCTCTTGATCTAGATGAAGGTCATAGATACACAGAACCTATAAGAGAAGAAGACCACACCTCTGAGCTAGAGAACATCTATAAATTGAAAGCAGGACAACAGGATTATATTAATCCTACAACAGATGGAAATCTAAGTTAGCGAAGTGAAAGTGCATGCTCATCGGATTCAGAAGAAGCATTAGAAAATTGGCAGAACATAATGTATGAAGTCTCTACGCGGAGGTGTGCCAAATTGACTAAGGCAGTTCGTTGGATTGGAACAAAAGTAAGTAATCTTCTTAAATTTGGTGTCTTGAATAATTTAGAGACATTTCTATTTGAATTTGAAGGAATTGTACCAGTACAACAGAGGTTGTTGGCACTAGATGAAGACTTGAAAGAAATGTCAACTAGATGGTGGGGAACACACAAGAAGAACATCGTGGAGTGGGTACAATGTCACACCTTGTTGACAGTGCACTTTTCAGACCAAGTTGGAGGTTGCAAAGTTCAATACACAGGTCATAGTTGTCCTAAGGACCATGTGTAAAGTTGTGAGGAAGTCTGGAGCAACATTCCTAAATAACAGTGGGTACATAAGTTCATTAACACCTTAGATACTATGCCTATCAACTGGTATCTTCAAGAAGAACTGCGCTTAATCACTATAGATTGGTATGGTATGACCCATAACTTTATAGCTACGTTCCTATTTGAAAGTCAACACCCCACAGTAGATCAAGATATAGAAATTGTAAGACAGAAGGTCTTTGAGGAGGCACCTAACCCCCCTCTTGAAAAAGAAGAAGATGAATGGATTGCGCCTCTTCAGCGGTTACAGGGTTGATATAATATTAATGTTGATGAGGATGATGACCCTAGGAATGTGAACATTTCAGAAACTGAAGGAAAAAGAGATACAGAAGGGCCAAGGATTGAATTACCTTTTTTGGGGCAGCCTATTAAAATTAAGAAGGTTAATATTGGAATAGAGCAAGCACCTAAGTTGGAAAATGTTGGAGACTATTGGGATGATGCTACTATTGGTAAGATTACAGAACTATTGCATGAGTATCAGAACTTGTTTCCAACCAAGTTCACAGACATGAAGGGAATTAAAGGTCCCATGGGAGAAATGAAGATTTCTTTGAAAGCATATGCAAGGCCCGTCAAGCAGAGGCCTTACCGACTTGTAACACCCCAGGTTTTTGAACCCCCATTTTAAATAATGTATTGTTATAATGTTGAGAGGCCAGAGTACCCAAACAATTATTGAAGGGCCATTATGCCCAAGAAATGTAATTTTTTTATCATTAATAATAATAAACACTTCGTTGGTTGCTAGACGGACAAGGACTAGAGTTATAGGGGGCTATGATTCCACAAGAGAGGGAGCTTGAGAGACTAAGTGTTATTTCTATTTTTTTATTACCCTTTTTTTCTAAGGGAGGGGATCGATTACGTGAACTTCTTGGGGAAGGCCAGGAGGTTCTTGTTTTCCCCACGAGGTTACTTAAACCCGTCTCTGGTCTGATGGGGGGTTCAACTAATGACTTGTGTGTTGTTTTCTCATTCACTCGCCCATTCTTTCCTCACACACTCCCATGCACTCCCTGACCCATTCATCGACCCATTCTCACCTGCGTCTTGGCTTGGTAAAGGAAACGGAGATGTTGAAGAACTTAGCCATGGGATAGTTGGTTTTAGTGGTCGCTAGTGTGATCCAGCTATGACATGGGGCCTGCATGTCTGAAATGCATTGGTTTGTGCTATGTTTTGCTCACAACTGCGAGTCCTAAGAGTTCCAGCATTGAGATTTTGGACCAGTTGTGCTAGAATCCCTAGCAGGAAGGAGAAGGACTGCATGAGGGACTGTGTGGCAGAGAAGGGTGGAGTTCCAATCTCTCATGTGACACAGGCTGGGTAGAAGAGAGTTGGGTACTTGGATTGTTGTGGGTGTCGGGAAACCTGTGAGAGATTGAGAGCTAATTGGTTTAGGAACCCAATTACACTCTGGAACCGTCCTTATGAATTCATAGCCCTGGCTCAGGGGTGACACTACTGTTGAGATTTGGAGCGGTGGTGTCTATGGTTAGGTGGAACGTCCTTAGTCTGCAACCAGTCAGTGTCATCTTTCATAAAGATAAGTTCTCTCTATCGGGATATTTCTATCTGTGCATGAATGAATTCCGTTGTGTAATTTAATTATCATTTACATGTATATGAATGTATTTCTGCTGCGTATATTTAATTATCATTTAACATAACCTTTAGATCATGCATGCTTGTTGGATATTGTTGTGCATGTCGTTAAATCTATTATCTTATGCATCCTTAATAAATAAAGAATGTCAGCATGAGAAAGAAGTCCAAGGGTGGGCTTGCAGGTAGTGTACCCGGTCTGCAGGTGGCTGGGTATGTTACAGATTGGTATCAGAGCTTCTAGTTGAAACATCGGGCCGGTCTAGGTCTGTTGGTCATAATATCATGGTCAAGATTGAACTCTGAGCGTGAAGTTGAAAAGCTCAGGAGGAATGGTGTTGCAGATGCTACGAGACAGAACGTCATAGAACCTTTGTGAGGGTTCAAAGGATCGTGACCATTCCTTTTTAATTCCAGAACGATCACCACAGTAGGATCAGGGAGATCCGAGATCGTTGGATCAGAGGACAAGTAAACAAGGGTCATTCGATGAAAAGGAATCAAGGTTAAGGTCGCGATCGTCGGATCCCATTGAAGAGAGAGATCAACGGCCAACAGGAATTGCAGGGAACCAAGTTGCATGAGAGATAATTTCCCAAGGCAGTCCCGCAATCCAAACCATGGTTTCCCTGGGGGTTACATGTCAGCATCAGGAGAATTGTGGAGTGAAAAGAGGGTTACTCCAAATCGTCGATGCATGCCCCCGCAAATTGAAAGACATGCAATGATGTGACAGGTAGGGATCGAACATCGAAACTCTAAATAGCCGAAGTAGTTGGGGACTGTCAATCCATAAGAGGACACACGTCAACCGATCATGTGCTTCAGGTGAAAGCACTCCAGGAAAGAGAGACCGAGGAGAAGTTGAGATTTAAAACTCCCGAAGCCCAGAGATTCGGAGACCCAAAGTAAACGTCGATTGTCGGATCATCTGAAGTAGATCCTGACCGACAATTGCCAGAAGGTTACGTGTCAAAAGATTTGTAACTCTGGAGGAATCCGTTCGAGAGATTTTCAGTTGAGGTTTGAGACTCATGAAACCTAGAGAGATAGAGAGCTAGAGAAAACATCAACCGTCTGATCATCTGAGAAGATCTCAACCATTGATCTACCAAGAACCATGCGTCACCAGATCCATGACTTCGGATAAAAAACAATGGGGCCAAATATGTTTGAAATTTGAGATTTTTGGAGTCTGGAGTCTTGAAGGAATCATGGTCATCGATATGCAAGGGACATGTGTCAGAATATCGAAAACTTTGGATAAAAATATTTTCAAGGAAAAAGGTTGAAGTTTGAGATCTCCAAAGTCCAGAGCCCTGAAGAAATCATAGTCGTTAGATTGAGTAGGACACGTGGAGAAAATTCGTGGACTCTGGGTGAAGATCTGAGGTGAATATTGGTCATTCGATCCAGGAGGACACGTGGCAACAGATTGGCCAGTTCGGGAGAATTGGAAGTGTGCTAGTTTGAAAACTTTGAAAGCCCCGAAGCCCGAAGAACCGAAGTGATGAGGCATGATGATGTCACCTGGGATGATGTGGACACATGGGACGTGTGCCATGTGTCAGTAAGTTTTGGGCATTTGGAACATTCAAAATTCGATTAGAACGTGACACGTGTCACTCGCCTAATTGGGCCACGTGTCCGCTTCCAGCGTTTTTCCACTTGGAGACAGATCATGCAATCCGGAAGACCGGGCACTCCCGAAGGGAAAGATGTGATAGGTTGCATTGGTTCAAAAACTCTCGAAGGTCGGAGTATATATGGACCGTCGATTCCATAGGACACACATCGAGGGATCGTCGACTGCGGGTAAAAGCACTCCGGGAGAAAGGGAAGGAGGGAAGTTTGAAACTTCTGAAGCCCGAAATGCCGAAATGATTCACAGTCACTCATATGTGGGAGGACACATGTCGACATATCAGGAACTCCGGGTAAAGGTGTTCCGGGAGGAGGCAAGTGAGAAAATTTGAAACTCCCAAAGAACAGAGTCCCGAAGAAGATCTCAATCGTTGATCACGAAAGAGGACAATGACCATTGATCTGGTCCTGGATAAAAGCTAATAAGTCCGAAAGCCCTAGGCAAGTGCTTTTTCAGCCAAGCACAGGGTCATTGCCTTGGTCATATGCAGTTTGAGAGCTAAGGAAGGAAGGCTAAGGGTCAAATTGGTTGTCTCCGAGACAGAAAAGTGCTAAGGGAGGATTTAGCTGCGGTTTCTAGTCGTGGTCACCTGGGAGGTGGTTTGAAGGAAGCACCTGCATAGAGTGAACTATGTGTCAACCAGGGATAACAGGACACTATTATTTTTGAATAATGGGGATATGATCTCCATAAACAAGAAAGAGACTTGTAGCATGATTTGGAAAATTTTGTCTATCATACGCATAATTCTAACAAAATGGTCGCTTGCACATTTTGCATAATTAAGAGGCTTAAGTGCATCATCTCAAGATGCATATTGAGGAAATGGAAGAAGATGAGGGAGCCTCCAGTCGTGAAAAGGAGGATGAATACCAGAATACTAGAATTGGTAATGCAAAGACAGAGTCCAATGGACACAAGAAAAAAGGAGATCAGGAAACACTAATAGAAACGGTAAGAAGCCTGAAGATGGAAGTGCAGAGCTACAAAGTAGTCAACGAGAGACTGATGAGAGAGAAAATTCAAATAAATTCTTGAGTGTTGCAGATCTTAAATCAATTGCAGAGGCAAACGAAGAAGGAATCGAACTAAAGACAAGAGGAAGAAGGCATGTGTCATGAAAGAGGAGATGTTCATGGAAGAGCTGGTTATTCCAGAAGTGCTAGCAGAGCTCATGGACACCACTCACCTCCTTACTCAGAAAGAAATCTTTATGCATCGGATGATCCTGTAAGCAACCCAAAAGTGTCTCCTGTCAAACACCAGAGAAGGAAACAAGAGATAGATAGTTTTCAAGGAGAGTTGAGGAAGCTCAAGCCGCCTTCCTTCAATGGTGAAAGAGAAAGGGAAGATGATGTCGAAGGATGGTTACTTGGGCTCCGGAGATATTTTCAGTTGCATAACTATTCATCAAACCTAAAAGACAGGATTTCCACCTACCATTTACATGGGAAAGATGCAGTGTGGTGGGACCAACTGAAGAAAGTGTAACATGTTAATGAAAGTAGGATCACTTGGAAACGGTTCAAGAAGTACTTCCAGAAGGAGTACCTCTCAGAGCATTTCTATGAAAAGAAAATGCAGGATTTCTTTGAAATTAGGTTGGGAAGAATGACTATGGAAGAATACGTGAAGAAGTTCTTGGGATTGTTAAAGTATGTCAGGTTCATTGGTGATGAGAAAGTGAAAATATAGATATTTCTAAGTGGATTTCCAGCCTTCTATAAGGAAAATATCAAGTATGATGAACCCAATACCTTAATTGAGTCCATCAGGAAGGTAAAATACATGTATGAGCAAGGCCAGGGAAGAGAATCCCTGCAAAAATCTTAGAAGGACAAGAATAATGCGAAGTCCGATCAGAGGAGGAAAGGATCCAAACCTCCCTTCAATAGGAATGAGCCTAATAGAAATCATCAATATTAGTATGCTAAGGAGGATTTTAAGAAGGAAGAATCCTTGGGAAAAAGGAGAAGACCACCAATCCAATGTTGGGGATGCAAGGAAGATCACATGTACAAGGATTGCCCACACAGAAAGGATAGGGTGAAGACTGTGCACAACATCCAAGATGCTACAACAGTCTAAGATATGGGGATAATCTATGCAGCTTTAAATGATCGACAAGCAGAGTACCAATCCAATATGATCGAGGTGGAAGGTAAGATCGTAATTAGCCTGTTGCTATTTTGATTGATTTAGGAGCAATCCATTGTTACATTGACCCTAATATAGTGGATAGATTACATTTGGAGAAAATTAAACTTGGAAAAACAATTTTGGTTCAGTTAGCCACTGGAACCAAAAGAAGGATCCATGATATGGTCAGAAGTTGTTCCATAAGTCTTAATGGCATGAATACTAGTACTGATCTAAACATCATACCATTGGGGTCTTATGATATTTTGATTGGAATGGATTGGTTGGACAAGCATCATGTTGTACTAGATTGTCATAACAAGACATTTACATGTCTTGATGGAAATGGAAAACAGAGCACTGTGAAAGGATTTCCAAGACCCATCTCTATAAGGGAGATTTTGACCTTACAGTTGAAAAGGTGTTTTAGAAAAGGATGTCAAATGTATGCATCCCATGTGGAGGAGCCAATTGATACAAAGGGGCCAAGCCTTGAATATTTCTCGGTGCTACATGAATTTGAAGATGTATTCCAAGAAATACCCGGATTTCCACCAAGAAGGGAGATAGATTTCTCAATTGATTTAGTTCCAAGAGTTGCCCCGGTGTCAAAAACACCTTACAGAATGAGCACACCAGAGCCAAAATAATTACAAATGCAGTTGAAGGAATTTTTGAAGAAAGGGTACATCCGTCCAAGTGTTTCACCTTGGGGAGCACCAGTACTTTTTGTCAAAAAGAAGGATGGAACCTTGAGGATGTGTATTGACTTCTGATAGTTGAACAAGTACACTATAAAGAACAAGTATCTGCTACCCCAAATTTATGACCTCTTTGATCAGCTAAGAGGAGCAAAGATATTTTCAAATATTGACCTAATGGAAGGATACAATCAGGTAAGAATCAAGGAAGAATACAGTCATAAGATAGCCTTTAGGACCAGGTATGGGCATTATGAATTTGTAGTGGTGCCTTTTGGACTGACTGATGCACCAGTTGTCTTCATGTGCTTAATGAATGGCATATTCAGAAATTATTTGGACAAGTTTGTCATAGTATTTCTAGATGACATACTTATCTATTATAAATCTGAAGAGGAGCATGAACATCACTTGAGATTGGTATTGCAAGTACTAAGAGAACATTAGTTGTATGCCAATTTGAGTAAGTGTTCCTTTTACCAAAAGCATATCCATTACTTGGGACACATTATTTCAGAGAAGGGCATAGCAGTGGATCCAAAGAAGATCGAAGCCATTAGAGGATGGCCAACACCCAAAAATGTGTCAGACATCAGATATTTTATGGCATTAGTCGGCTACTACAGAAGGTTCATAGTAGGGTTCTCTAAGATTGCTCACCCCATCACCTCTTTGCAAAAGAAGGGAACTAAATTTGAATGGACACTCAAGTGTGAAAAGAATTTTAATCTATTGAAGGAATTACTTACTAGTGCGCTTGTGTTAAAGATTGTTGACCCAAATGAAAGTTTCTTGGTATGTATAGACACTTGTAAGGAAGGACTTGGGGGATTCCTCACGCAGAATGGACATGTCATTGGATACGAGTCCAGAAAGATTAAGGAAAATTAGAGGAACTATGCCATGTGCGACTTGGAACTTGTTGCCATTGTTCACGCCTTGAGGATGTGGAGGCATTATCTCATGGGGAAGAAATTTGAATTAAGGACAGACCACATTGGTCTGAAGTATCTTTTCGAACATCTGACCTTGAATGTCAGGAAAACACGATGGCTGAAATTTTTAAGTGAATATGACTTCGATATCAAGCATATCAAAGGAAAGGAGAATACAGTTGTCAATGCACTTAGTAAGAGAGTGCATCTCATGCATGCTACTACTGTCAGTATGCATCAGTCAGACTTGAAGAGAAGAAATTTAGATGGTCTTGTTACAGATCATCATTACCTACAGGTAAAGGAAAACTTACAACAAGGAGATGTATAGCAGAAAATAAAGGAGTACGAGATAAAGGAAGATGGATTACTCATGCATAAAAATAGAATCTATATTCCTAGTTCTGGAGAACTGAGGAATTTGGTACTAAAGGAAATACATGATGTTCCTTGCGTTGGACATCCCGGTTACTAGAAAACAATTACAACAGTAAGAAGCCAGTTCTTTTGTCTAGGAATGAAGACGGATGTTGTTGATTACATCGCTCGATGTATGGAATGTCAAAAGGTAAAGGCTAAGCATAGGGACCTAGCGGGTTTGCTGCATCCATTGCCAATTCCAGAGAAGAAATGGGAAGTGATCACCATGGATTTCATTACAGGATTACCCAGAATGAATAAGAAACACGATTCAATCATGGTGGTGGTTGACAAATTAACAAAGGATGCTCATTTTGTGCCTGTGAAGACAATGCATATAGCAGCTAATATTGCAGAAATTTTCATTAAGGAAATTGCTAGGTTGCATGGGATACCTAGGACAATTGTCTCGAACAGAAACACGAAGTTTTCCTCCAATTTCTAGAGGGGGTTGTTTAAAGGATTTGGCACAAATCTAAACTTTAACACATCATATCATCCCCAAACAGATGGGAAAATAAAGAGGGTCAATCGAATAATTGAAGACATGTTGAGAATGTATGTGATGGATACGCCATCTAAGTGGGAAGATTACTTACACTTGGTTGAGTTTGCATATAACAATGGGTATCAAGCTTCATTGAAAATGATCCCATTTGAAGCCTTGTATGGTAGGAAATGCAATACTCCAATGAGCTAGGACAACCCCGCAGACAAAGTGGTACTTGGGCCAGAGTTGCTCAAGGACATGGAAGACCAGGTGGTCAAGATTAAGCAGAATTTAAAGGCAGCTCAGGATAGACAGAAATTTTATGCAGACAAGAACAGGATAGTTAGAGAATTTAAAGTAGGGGAGCATGTACTTTTGAAAGTGAAGTCCAATAAAATCTCTTTGAAATTGGGTATTTGTACAAAGCTGGCAACCAGATTCTGTGGTCCATTCGAAATATTGTACAGAATAGGGTCGGTTGCATAATTACTTGCATTGCCTGCTTCCATGAATGTGCATAATGTATTTCATGTGTCTTTACTAAATAAATATGTACATGATCCTAACCATGTTATTGATTGGCATCTAATTCAGGTAGAAATGGAGGGAGACTTTCAAGTTCAGTCGGTGCGGGTATTGGACAGAAAAGTCAAAATGCTCTGGAATCGAGTTATAGAACTGGTAAAAGTTCAGTGGACCTGCTACGGTCCTGAAGATGCTACCTGGGAGAATGAAGATGCCATGCAGGCAAAGTGCCCGCAGCTTTTTGAATATATTTGAGATTTTGATCTATGTTTTGTATATGCACTGAGGACAGTGCCAAAATAAGGGGGAGGGGATGTAACACCCCAAGTTTTTGAACCCCCATTTTAAATAATGTATTGTTACAATGCTAAGAGGCCAGAGTGCCCAAACAATTATTGAAGGGCCAGTATGCCCAAGAAATGTAATGTTTTGATCATTAATAATAATAAACACATCGTTGGCTGCTAGACGGACAAGGACTAGAGTTATAGGGGGCTATGATTCTGCAAGAGAGGGAGCCTGGGGGACTAAGTGTTATTCCTATTTTCTTATTACCCTTTTTGTCTAAGGGAGGGGATCAGTTACGTGAAATTCTTGGGGAAGGCTAGGAGGTTCTTGTTTTCCCCACGAGGTTACTTAAATCCCCCTTTGGTCTAATGGGGGGGTTTGACTAATGAATTGTGCATTGTTTTCCCATTCACTCACCCATTATTTCCTCATGCACTCCCATGCACTCCCTGACCCTTTCATCGACCCATCCTCACCTGTGTCTTGGATTGGAAAAGGAAACAGAGCTGCTAAAGAACTTAGCCACGTGATAGTTGGTTGTAGTGGTCGCTGGTGTGATCCATCCATGACCTAGGGCTTGCATGTCTGAAATGCATTGGTCTGTGCCCTGTTTTTCTCACAACTGCGATTCCTGAGAGTTCCAGCATTGAGATTCTAGACCAGTTGTGCTGGAAGCCCTGGAAGGAAGGAGAAGGACTGCCTGAGGGATTGCGTGGTAGAGAAGGGTGGAGGTCCATTCTCTCAGGTGGCACAAGCTGGGTAGAAGAAAGTTGGGTACTTGGATTGTTGTCGGTGTTGGGAAACTTGTGAGAGATTGAGAGCTGACTGTTTTGGGAACCCAATTACACTCTGGAACCGTCCTTGTGGATTCATAGCCCTGGTTTGGGAGTGACACTGTTGTTAATATTTGGAGAGGTGGTGTCTACGGTTGGGTGGAACGTCCTTGGTCTGCAGCCATTCAGTGTCACATTTCATAAATATAAGTGCTCTCTGTCGCGATATTGCTATTTGTGTATGAATGAATTCCGTTGTGTAATTTAACTATCATTTACATATATATGAATGTATTTCCACTGCATATATTTAACTATCATTTAACCTAATATTTAGATCATGCATGCTTGCTGGATATTATTGTGCATGTCATTAAATCTGTTATCTTATTCATCCTTAATAAATAAAGAAGGTCATCATGAGAAAGAAGTCCAAGGGCGGTCTTGTAGGTAACGTACCTGGCCTGTGGGTGGTTGGGTATGTTACACAACTGAATCCCAAGTACAACTAGAAAGTTAAGGTTGAATTAGATAGAATGTTGGAAGCAGGAATTATAGAACCAGTTGAATAATCTGAATGGATCAGACCTATGGTGGTCCAAGATAAGAAGACAGGAGAAATCAGAATCTATGTAGATCTAAGAAAATTGAATGATGCATGTTTACATGATCCATTTCCTACACCTTTTACTAATGAAGTTATAGATAATGTAGGAGGACAGGAAGTTTATTCATTCACAGATGGATTTTCAAGCTATCACCAGATCAGAATTTCTACAGAGGACAGACATAAGACTACATTTGCAACAGAATGGGGTTCTTTTCTGTACACTGTGATGCCTTTTGGTTTGAAGAATGCACCAGCCATATTTTCTAGGGTGGTGGTCGAAGCATTTAAGGAATTTTTACATAAGTTTTTGGAGGCATACTTTGATAATTGGACTATTTTTAGTCTATTGAAAGATCATATTGAATGTTTGATATTAATGTTGGATAAGTGTAGGCAATGTCAGATTTCCCTGAACTTGAAGAAGTGTATTTTATTTTCACCTTTTGGATTGTTGTTAGGACACATTGTGTATAAGCAGGGATTGTTGGTAGATCCTTCCAAGATTGTTATCATTGTTGATCTACCTCCTCCTACTTCGTTTATACAATTTCGCACTGCATTGGGACACACTAGATATTACAGAAAGTTTATTAAGGGTTACACACAGATAACAACACCTATGGAGAAGTTATTAAAGAAGGATAGTAAGTTTCAATGGACAAGGGAATGCCAGCAGAGCTTCAACACATTAAAGCAAAAAATAGTCACTGCCCCTATTTTGGTTTTTCCAGATTGGAGTAAGGAATTCCATGTTCATGTCGATGCTTCATCCATTGCATTAGGAGAATTTTTAGCACAACTAGGTGCAGGATATATTGACCACCCTATAGCCTTTGCTAGCAAGAAGCTTTCTACATTTGAAATGAATTATACTACCACTGAAAGAGAAGGTTTAGCTAAGGTATATGCGTTGTAGAAGTTTAGACACTACTTGTTGGAAGGACATTTTAAGATGTTTACTAATCATTCTACATTGAAGTACTTAGTCAACAAGCCAGTGTTGGGGGGGAGAATATGCAGATGGCTATTATTATTCCAGGAGTATGACTTTGAGATTGTGGACAAGCCACGAAGAATGAATAAGGGACCTGACCACTTATCCAGGTTAGAACATGGAGAGGAACCTACCAGTTTGGATGATACACTGCCAGATGCACAGTTGTTGGACATCAGGAAAGTCTATGCTCACTTCACCGAGATAGTCCAATTCCTATCCATAGGAATGGCACCTTGCGAGTACACATTTATTCAGAAGAAATAGTTGGCAGTTCGCGCTGCAAATTTTCAACTTATAGCTGGACAGTTATATAAGATGGGACCAGATGAGATCTTAAGAAGATGTGTTATGGAATCAAAAACACTATTGATTCTTGCAAAAGAACATGAAGGCATCGTAGGAGAGCATTATGAAGGGAAATAAATAGCGCAAAAGGTTCTCAGAGCTGGCCTCCGGTGGCCCACTTTACATAAGGATGCTAAGGAATACTACAGAGCCTGCGATGTATGTCAAAGAGTAGGGAATCCTTCTAGAAGGGAAAAGATGTCTTTATCACCTCAGTTAACTTTATAGGCATTTGAGAAATGGGCTATTGACTTTGTGGGACCTATCAAACCACCAGGGAAGAACATAGGAGCTCGATATATCATCACTTCTACAAAGTATTTGACCCGATGGGCAGAAGCAAGAGAAGTTAAAGACTATAGTGCAGCTACAGTTGCGTGGTTCATCTTTGAGGATATCATAACCATATTTGGATGCTCGAAGATCCTTATGAGTGATCAAGGCACACACTTCATTAACAAAACTATTGAATCCTTGACTCAGGAGTTCGAAGTTCACCATCAGAAGAACACACCATATCACCCACGGGCGAATGGTATAGTCGAAGCTTTCAATAAGATTTTGGAGACAGCACTGACTAAGATTTGTAGAGTTAACAGAGATGATTGGGATTTGATAATTCCAGCATTGTTATGGGCTTATCGAACCACTTGCAAAAAGTTAACAATGCAGACTCCCTTCAAGTTAGTTTATGTCCTGGAAGCAATGGTACCTATGGAATATTTGGTTCCTATTTTAAGAATTGCAGCATTTACAAGTATGGATAACACTGGCATTGTTCAAGACAGGCTCGTGCAGTTGATGGAACTAGAGGAAGATAGGTTCATTGCAGGATTTCATCAGCAGGTACAAAAGGAACGAGAAAAGGCTTACCATGACAGACATATCAAGAAGAAAGCATTTAAACAAGGATATTTGGTACTTTTATATGATAGCAAGTTCATGAAACATCCAGGAAAGTTCAGGACACATTGGCTTGGGCCATTCGAGGTTTTTTATGTTACAGAAGGTGGAGCTATGTAGTTGAAGACTCTTAATGGAGAATGGAAGGATGGTTTAGTAAATGGGAGCCGGTTGAAGTTGTATTGTGACAACCAGCCGCCTCGCAGCTCTCAGTAGAAGAAAATGAAGAAGGGTCTAGGTACCAGATGCAGTTGAAACTGGGTACCAGACATAGAAAAGATAGTTTGCACATGATATGGAGGGACAAAGCAGAAACCATAGGCTTCTCCATGCAATCTGCAGTCAAAGTAATATAGAGGGCTCAACCCTGTAGTGACTCGGGACGAGTCACATGTGAGTGTTGGGGGTTTGTTGGCCCTTGGTCATGTATTAAGGAAGAAAGAGAAGATTAAGGAAGAAGAAAGACAAAGTATGAAGTACACGGAAGGCACACAAACTGAGGAAGGGTCAAAGTGGTTAAAGAAGCATAAAAGAAGGAACGAAGTAAAGGAAAGAAATTCATTGAAGGATAATATCAAGGAAGACAAAGCAACAAAGAAGATAGATCGTGGACAAGTTAGCAAGCAGAAGAAGACACTAATGGGTGCTTTGGAGCACCTCGCGGAGAAGAAGGAAGAATAGGTCGGCGAAGTCCTTAAAATGAGGGTTATGTAGACCTAGGGTTTTGGCAATGTGGATGTAGGGTTTTGGCACCTGGGCTTCGGTCTAGGGTTTTCTAAAGATCCATGGAATGTATAAATAGAGGTCTAGAAGAGTTGAGTTGAGAGGTGTGATAGTGGTGGTGAGATGTAAGAGTGTTATTTTTTAGGGTATTCTTGTATTTTGGGTCTTCATCTAGGTGCGAAGATCTACTCTGCAGTTGAGTGCACAAGGATAGGGAATAAAGAGGAAGAGAGAGAAGGATCTGCAGCTGAGTGATCTTAAGTGAAGGACATCAAGCAGCGTACATGGCTCATCCGAGAGTCACGAAGATGAAGGCAGACCTTAAGCCTTTATTCTTATGGAATGGAATGAAAGCAGACATTGTTAGTTATGTGGTGGGATGTCTAGAATGTCAGCTAGTGAAAGTTGAACATAGACATCTGGAAGGATTGTTACAGCCACACATTATTCTAGAATCAAAATGGGAGGTAATTTCGATGGATTTTATTTTTGGGTTGCCACTGAAGGTAAGGAGACACGACTTGATTTTCATGGTAGTCGACCCTCTGACGAAGAGTGCAAACTTTATTCCAGTACATATGACATATCAGGCACCAGACATGGCTAGATTTTTTGTCAGGGAGATTGTAAGATTACATGGTGTACCAAGAAGGATCATATATGATCGAGGGTCAGTGTTTATAGGAAAATTTTGGACCATTTTCCAAGAGGCTTTGGGAACATAGTTGAATTTTAGTACAGCGTATCACCCTGAGATAGACAAGCGGACAAAAAGAATGAACCAAATTATGGAGGATACGTTGCGTATGTATGTAATGGACCAACAAAAACGTTGGGAAGATGTCTTGCCACTAGTAGAGTTTGCATACAACAACAACTATCAAACTACCATTAAGATGGCACCATTTGAGTTTCTTCATGGGTGACCATGTCGGACGTCATTGAGTTCAGATCTACTTGAGGACAGGGTCCTAGTAGGACAAGAAGTGACACAAGAAATGGAAGAACAAATGAAATCGATAAGACAAAGGATTAAAGAAGCACAAGATCAGCATAATATTTATGTTGATCCACATCACATTGACTATAGTTATGAAGTTAGCGAC
Source organism: Picea glauca (assembly GCA_000966675.3). Taxonomy (NCBI): domain Eukaryota; kingdom Viridiplantae; phylum Streptophyta; class Pinopsida; order Pinales; family Pinaceae; genus Picea; species Picea glauca. The sequence continues at coordinate 100,465 of JZKD02S0415754.1, forward strand.
TGTTGGATGCAGGCCTATCCAGGAAGAAAGGATATTTTTGGATGAAATCATGCAAAAGACAGCTAGAAGGAAAGGCAGCATGTGTAAGAGCAGCAGGTGAAGCACGCATGTAAAGAATACCTAACGATGCTAGGGTTGGGGTTTTGTAATGCATTGTAATGGCTAGTGAGTTGAGGATATAAATTAGTACTTAGGTGAGAAAGAGATATACGAAGGGAGGAGGGATTCCCAATAGAGAGGAAGCAAATTGTAAGAACTGTATGAGTCATTAAGATGGTGAGCTAGAGAAGGAGTGAGTGACTCGATCCTGAGGGTTAGATCACAGGATGAGGAGCCTGGTGCAATCTAGTCGACCTCGTAGGGATTGAGGAGCCTGTTGGAGAGAGGAAGAACCAATATTGTAACCACACGCAATGTGATATCTTTCTAAACTATAACAAATCCCGAGAGCCAAATATTTGTGGACGTAGCCCAGGAGGGGGTGAACCACGGTAATACTGTGTTATGTGAATGAATGAATGCATCTTTATTTATGATTGATGAATGTTAGATAAATAAAGCAACCAAGTAGATCTGGTATTCCACATCCATGCATAGAATGAATGTTATAACTAGATTTTAGATTGAATGAGTAAAGTTTATAGCGCACAACCACATAACTTTCTCAATATCAAGTTGCAAACACCTGAGTATTGCAACCACCCATAGAGCTATCTCGGATGAGACCATGCAGTACATTTTGTGTACTGCGTTACCTTCTGGGTTACCAGAGGGGCGGATAGTTTTACAGGGATTTTGTTGGGAATCTTACTAAATCTGAATCAGGGTCAATATGTGATGGTAAGACCAACAGAATAATAGATAACAAAACCAACAAACGGTTCTGTTGTCAGTTGTGTAAAAGAAATTGGGATTGAGTATATGGGATTTGTGGAGAACGCGTCAGAATAATGTCAGACCAGATCACAAGACGTTGAAGATAATGAGAATCTAAAAAGGGATGTTGAGACCATGGAATCCCACAAAGGTAGATATAGATAGTTGGTGTAAGACAAAGGAGCTAGAGTTTGTGCAGAAAGATAACAGAAACCCGAAGTTGACACCGCACAAATATCTAGACAAGTACGTATTCACTGACTTGCATGAAGTATTTTTTTGTGATTTCCCACACATATTGCAGGAGTGGATAAAAATATTGAAAGAAAACCACCCTACAAATCGGATCAGACAGCTAGAATGGAATCCTGAAGAGATCGTACAGCTACAACGAGGTGATAATAAGTTTACACGCACAGTAGATTTCTGGTTAGACATCATTGTTTCCAGATTTATCATAGAGTTTACAATAGATACTACGAAGTTGTACAACGCAACTGAACAAGAGTTCCCGAAGGGACCTTGAGGTAGGTACATCAGATCGCTATATACTTCCATTAATATATTACTATATAACAAAGGTGTAATGATGATGGATCTAGACAGCTAAACTTCCATGTGTGCATGGGGGAAGGGGGGAAGCACTGACAGGAGAAGGAGAAATGGAAGGAGAAGGGGATAAAGGAAAGAAGGAGGAGGCCTTGGACCCCATTATGATGGACGAATACCAGATCAAGTGGATCATGGCAACAGTTGGAAAGATGTGTTTTGGAGTACCCTACTAGTATAAGGTAAACACCAAGAAGAGAGTCGTAGCCGCGAAGGAAGGCTTGGCAAGTGATGAAGAGGAGATAGAGGATCTTCGGGCTGTGGAGAATATTGAGAAAATCTTGCGTGCAACATATGAGAGGAAGACGAAAGGTGCAAAACTGGAATCAGAAGGCAGCACTCCTATCCATATCATTGTTAGTGTGGAACCCATAAACCCATGTGCTACTAATACACCAAGAAGAACACCACCATTTAGACAAATGAATTTCGGAAGAAGGAAGAAAGAAGGAAGTACATCTACACAAGGAACAACAACTAGGGGAGCTAGTTCAAGAAGCAGTAGTCAAGTATCTACACCGTACGGAGGGAGTAGTTCAACATTTATGATGGCAGGACATGATCCCACCATCAGGTTACCAAAATTCAAAAGAGAAGAGTCAGAGGACCTGAAGAAGCACTTGTTTATATGTGAAAAGATATGGGAAGCAAAACAGATCATAGATGAGGACACTAAACTGGCACAATTAGCTATCACATTAAGAGATCACACACTGGATTGGTACATCAGTTTAGCTGCAAACGGTCGACTAGGGACAACCAGAACAATTGGAGATATAAAGAAGTTGTTGATAAATGAGTTCAAGGAGCCTAGTTCATAGGATTAATACATGAACGAGATGATAGATATTAGACAGAAACCAGGAGAATATGTATGGGAGATCGACTAGAGATTCAAATGGCTAAAGCAAAAGCTAAAATACATCATGACAGATATGCAGCATAGGCATCTATTCGTCAATTCACTGCTACCACACTTGAAGTATCTATTGCAACAAAATAAGTTTTATACATAGGCAGAGGCTCTAGAAGCATCCCTACAATTGGAAGAGAACCAATATCAAAAGATAGATCCATCCATAGAGGAGCTAAAGGAGGATTTGAAGAACTTAACGTTCTAGCTGAACCAGAACAAAGGTAAGGACAAAAGAGAAGTTGTTTGGTGTACCACATGTAAGAGAGAAGGACACCATAAGAACGAATGTCCAACATTCACGCAGTACATGGCAGCAGGAATGCCAAACCCATTACCTACATGAGGACTACAGTGCGAGATCTGTAAGAAACAAGGTCATGATGCATACCACTTCCAAATGAGGCAGAAGTACCAGACAGTACCAAAGAGCTCGTATTGCAACTTTTGCAAGTCAGTAGACCATGATGACAAAGATTGTAGAACCATGAAATTGATGAGGGAAAGAAGATCAAATGCATATAGGGTGCAGGCAGAAATGATGACTAGGAAAGTCGCACCTCAGTTTAACCAAGTACCAGCCCCGTCCAACACTGCACAGTAGTAGTATAACACTGCATAGCAACAATATAACACTGTGCAACCTCAATATAATATCGCGCAGCCACATTATAATACCACGCAATATAACCAGGTGCCTCAGTATAACACGTCATGAGGGGATCGAGCTGGCTACAGAGGTGGAGGAAGAGAAAGAGGAGGATTTGGAAGAGGTACAGGACTAATGGTATCTCACAATTGTCAACAACCAGAACACTATGCAAGAGATGTCCACTTCCACCAGCGACCTGTATGTATTGTCACGCATCAGATCATGACACGGAAGAATGTCTGACACTATTAGGGTAGATCCAAGAAAAAAGGAATCGGAACAAATAGAATTTTCAGTGGATATCAATAGAAGCGAGGGATTAAGGAAGAAACATCAACATAGTTATGTAGGGAGGAGCTAAAACAAGAAGCGACGCAGTACAACAAGAGCCAGTACAGCACCAATGGGTGAAGAAGAATGTCGAACCAAAGAAGTAGTTTGATGTGCATAACGAGAAGGAGATAGTCAAGCAAGCCAGAGAATAATTATTGAAGCCATACATTGCATCAACATCAACTGCACAACATAATAAGGAAGTACCAGAGTACGAGATGCCTCCATCGCTGGATCACACCGAAAAACCATAGCCACTAGGAAAAGTAAGTACCATTAAGGGTTTTTTTTTATCCTGTGTTAGACTACTAAATGATCCATCCTCTGTTAAAGTATTACACAATATGCTAGAAAGATGTAGCATAGAGGTAGAAGGAAATTTAGAACAGAAAACAACCAATCACCTACATACAAGGAGGAGAAAAAGTAGGGAATTCAGGTTGAACGCCAACATTGGAGATTTCAACATGGGAGACATTATACTGGATTTAGGATCCAAAGTTAATGTATTACCCAAGAAGATATGGCAATGTATGGGACAACCCACATTAGGATATTCACTTGTTCAGCTAAAACTAGAAATATCAACACAGAGTTCTACCAATTGGAAGACTAAAAGGAGCAATAGTAGACCTGGATGGAGTATGGACTAAAGCCAACTTCGAAGTAATCAAGAGAGTGGATGGCACAACACCTTATCTGACATTGTTGGGATTTGATTGGGCGTTTGATAACTAGGACATAATCAACTTAAAGACATGGAATATGACCTTCGAATCAAGAGAATATAGATTCATTGTGCCATTGGACCCATCAGAAGGGAAAATTTTTGTAGAACCTACTTGCTTGGACCTGGAGGAAATCAACCAATTGTATAGAACAACTATGTGAGATGAAGATTACATGAACCCAAATGCAGATGGGATACTCAGTTGAGGAAGCATCACCTCATGTGTGACAGACTCATATACGGGCTTAGAAAACTGGTAGTAGAGGTTACACAAAGTCTCCACAAGAAGATGCGCAAGAATAGACCGCGAAGTAAGATGGGTAGGTACAGAGATAAGGGAACCTCCCAGCTTCCATGTGGTGAACCACTTAGAATCATTCTTAACACGATACGATGATGAAGTGGTAGAAAATCATAGGCTCTTAGCCCTGGATATAGCACTCAAGGCAACACCTCCAAGATGGCATGGTGCGCACAAAGAAATAGTCAAGGACTGGTACCAATGTAAGCGGTTACTATGCATTAGGTTTGGTGCAGAAAAGGGAAGCAACAAGATACAGAAATATGATGGACAAGGAGCACTAGTAGAACACTTGGAGAAGTGTAGAACGCTATGGAGGATGACAACACCAGAGGAATGGCCTTATCAGTTTGTTCACACATTAGAAGGTATCCCAGCAAACTGGTATGCAAACTAGGAACTGTGCAGAGGAACTATGAGTTGGATAGTATTACAGCAGAACTTTATGGTCACTTTCTCATTTGATCATGAGAACCCCAACATGGATGCAACACTTAAACAAATCAGATGGGTGATAGTCATTAAAGAACTGAAGGTTGAACTCATGACTAAAGAACAACATCAAAACAGACATAAAGTAAAAGAACTATTGTCATGCTACCATGTGCAGAAAGAAGAACTAGATGAAGATGACCCGCATGATATTCATATTGAGGAAGTTGAAGGCAAGAGATAAGTGGAAGTTCCAACTCTAGAATTGGAAGTAATTGTTGCATCGATCAAGGTGAATAAAGTAAACATTGGGACAGTTGAGAATCCCAAAATGGCTAGCATTGGAAACTACTGGGATGAGCAAACAGTGGAAAGCATAACAGAGTTACTACGTGAGTACAGATACCTTTTCCAAAAAATGTTCATAGAAATGAAAGGCATAGCAGGAGAGCTAGGATAAATGAATATAACACTCAGAGATGACGCAATACCGATCAAACAACGACCATACAGACCAAACCCGATATATAAGAAAAAAGTCAAATCCAAGATCGATAGGATGTTGGAGGCTGGAATCATAGAACCTGTAGAGGAATCGGAATGGCTAAGACCGATGGTAGTTTAGGAGAAGAAAAAATGGGGGATAAGAATATGTGTTGACTTAAGGAAATTGAATGATGCGTGCCTACATGACCCGTTCCCTACTCCCTTCATAGATGAAGTGTTGAAGAATGTAGGAGGACAAGAAGCTAATTCATTCACCGAAAAATTCTCAGGATATCATCAGATCAAGATAGCACCAAAAGACAGATACAAGACCACTTTTTCCACAGAATGGGGATCTTACCAGTATATAGTCATATCGTTAGGATTGAAGAATGCACCAATAATATTTTCCACAGTAGTTATAGTGGCATTCAAGGAATTCATCCACCAGTTTCTAGAGGTATGTCTGGACGATTGGACAGTCTATAGTCTATTGAAATACCATGTAGAGGTATTGCAGCTGATGTTAGAAAGATGCAGGCAGTGTTAGATATCGTTAAATATCAATAAATTGCATCTTTGGAACACCCTTTGGGATACTATTGGGCCACATAGTATGCAAACAAAGCTTGCTAGTAGATCTTGCCAAGATTGCAGTAATTGTTAATCTACCACCACCAAAAATAGTCCTCCAATTGAGAGTGACATTGGGACACACATGATACTACAAGAAATTTATAAAGGGGTATGCGTAGATCACTAAGCCAATGGAGAAATTGCTAAGGAAAGACAGTAAGTTTCATTGGAATGAGGACTGTCAACGCAAACTGGACACTCTGAAAGAGCAGATGGTAACCGCACCAATACCGGTATTCCCAAATTGGGAAAAGATGTTTCATGTCCATGTGGATGCATCATCCATATCACTTGGAGATATACTAGCGCAATCAGGAGAAAGAGAATTAGACCATCTGATAGAATTTGCTAGCAGAAAAATGTCAAAATTGGAGCAAAATTATAATACCACAAAAAGGGAAGGCTTAGGGATGGTCTATGTGCTTCAGAAGTTCAGGCATTATTTATTGGGAAAACATTTCAAGATGTTCACAAACCATTTAGCGCTCAAATACCTTGTCAACAAGCTAGTGTTGGGGGGAGAATTTTTAGATGGTTATTATTGTTCCAGGAATTTAACTTTGAAGTGATAGTCAAACCAGGAAAGTTGAATGCAGGACCCGATCACCTGTCGAGGATCACAAATGGGGAGGAACGTACAAGTCTAGAGGATAAATTTCCTGACGCATAGCTATTTTCATTCCAGATATCTAATGAATACTTTGCAGACATCATCCAGTACTTGAGTACGGGGATTTTGCCACAGGAATTCAACATTGCGTAGAAGAAAAACTTGGTAGTCAAGGTTGTAGACTATCAATTGATCGCAGGACACTTATACAATATGGGTGCAGATAGCATCTTGATAAGATGTGTTCTAGAGCATGAAAGACCAAGGATCTTAGTAGAATCCCATGAGGGAATAACAGGAAGAAATTATGCAGGAAAAGCTACCACACAAAAGGCGTTACGCGCAGGACTATGGTGGACGATTGTTCACAGAGACTCAAAGGAATACTTCCAGAAATGTGATGTATGTCAGAGGGTTGGTAAACCGAATAGAAGGGACAAGATGTTGTTGAGACCACAAGTAACCTTACAGGTATTCGATAAATAGACCATAGATTTTGTGGGACCAATTAACCCACCAGCAAAAAGGTCGGGAGCGAGGTACATTATCACTAAGACAGAATACTTAAGAATATGGGCAGAAGGAGCACCAGTAAAAGATTGCAGTGCAGAGACAGCAGCACACTTCATGTTTGAGTAAATGATCACTAGATTTGGCTTCCCAAGAATTTTGATGAGTGACCAAGGCACTCATTTCATTAACAACACTATTAAGGCTATGACTGAGGAGTTTGAAGTTTATCATCAAAAGAGTACACCATATCATCCTCAAGCAAATGGAA
>JZKD02S0415754.1:113680-137820 GCA_000966675.3 Picea glauca
AAGCTTCCGCTTCTAGAAGGATCTTCCTCTAGATGCTTCTCTTAATATACATATTTAGTATAAATAAGGGTCGAGGGTATGAGAACCCTAGCTTGGAGATTATTGTAACAAAGCGTTGCTCGAATGGAGGTTGCCCCCTCGAAGAGGCCTATGAACATTGCTTTCTGAATTAAAGTGCTATTTCTATTGCTATTTCATATATCATTTATGTGTATTATGAAGATTATGTTGGATATTTTACTATTATTCTGTCATTTCTAGCATTTTATTTATGTTCTGCATATTTTATATATCTAGTATCTTGCAGAATCCTTGAAAATGAACTAACAAAGATCTACAACATTAATAGGGATGATTAGGACTTGAAGATATCATAATTAATATGGTCGTACAGGACCACATGCAAAAATTTGACATGACACACACCATTCAGATTGGTGTATGAACAAGAAGAAATGGTGCCATTAGAATGTTTGGTACCTAGTGTGTCCGTAGCAGCAATTACAAACATGACAGGATGAGGCGCAGTAAAGGAAAGGATAAGTCAGCTGATGATCATGGAGGAAGACAAGATTCTAGCAGGGTTTCATCAAGAAGTACAGAAAGCAAGGGACAAAACTTGGCATGATAGACACATCAAAAGGAATAATTTCAAGGAGAGAGACTTAGTCTTGGTGTATTATAGTAAATCTCTTCAGCACCCAGGAAAACTCAGAATGCATTGGTTAGGACCATACGAAGTAAAGACTGTCACAGATGGGGGAGCTGTGCATTTGAAGGATTTAGGAGGAACAAAACTCAAAGGGATGACCAATGGGAGTCGACTGAAGCTGTATAGGGATAGTCGACCTCCCAGCACTTCAAACAAAAACAAAAAAACAAAGGGGTTAGTGTGTCGAACTTCAAAAGATAGAAACACAGGTGTAGTGCATAGAAAAGAGAATGAGCACGTGCACTTGGAAACGCTAGCACGATGGAGAAAGGACCAACGGTCACTAAAAGGCTCAAACAACAAAAATGGAGGGTACGGAAAATAAACCACAAACAGACGGTGGCTATCCAAAATTGAATGACAAGAACGATTAACGGGACGTCGCATTAATCGTATCACTAGTGATGGCAAGGGAGATCAATGGAAAGTATGTGGGAATCATCGGTTCATTTAAAACACATTTTGGGCAACATCTCTGAGAAGTTTCACCTGATTTCTATATAAGGGAAGCACGCTAGGTTTGAAAGGGTTATTGTGAAATTGAGAAAAGCATAGAGCGATATAGTATACAAAGCAGAGAGTGAAGTTTGTAGAGGCTACAGAGGCCACTAAGATCGACGAAGAACATATTTACCACCATGGCACCACCCAAACTGGAAGAGCCGAGCCAGAATTGCAGATGACCTCAAAGCAACATTATCCCACCACTGCAGCCACAGGGAAGTGAATAGAAACCACCTCAGCCTCCAGAAGTCATCAACATGGACGAAATCTCATCACCCGATATGACACCAGGAAGCCCCACACCAATAATGGAGGAAACCCATCAAACAAAACCAGTGGGCATGGATATTGATGTGCCAGAAGGGGGACAGGGAAAACAAGTTGAGGACACTTGCAACCATTCACACCCTAAAAGCCCTGAAAAGGCCCCGAGAGTCAATGGGACGACCCTGAACCAGCCAGAAAGGTCACACACAACCACACTAGAACAGCCACAGGAGGGAACAGTGGAAGATGTCACCAGTCGAGTAGAGAAGTATGCAGAAGACAGAACGATGGAGGCTAGAACCTCAATTCAGCCACCAAAGTGCAAGGGAAAACAGTCGATACCATGATCACCGCGCAAGCAAGTCGCCACAACCATAGTCTTTTCACGCATTCCATATGGTGTGTGTATCACAGGCAATATGTTAGGCTACGTGGACAAATTGAGGTACTCATACCATAATGTGACTGACACGGACAAGTTCCCAGAGTTTTCCAAGAAAGTTTACCTAGAAACTGTGGGTATACGGCCTTTTGGAAAACCAATAAACCAACTAAGCCAATGGGCAACATGACTAGCCAAAACTGGAATTCTAGAGATGCAAACAACTGCATCAAGAAGTTGATGGAAGTCACCCACAGAGGATACCTGTGGCTGGAACAGATCGTCTCAATAGACGTAGAACTCATTTCATACATCACAGGGATGCCAACACGAGGAGAGACACCCATGCAGTTCCTTGATGACAAGATGAAGGAGAAGGCATTGGTCGAGGAATGAAGAAGAAGTATGGTAAATAAAGGGGGTTGTGCGGAATCATAATCAAGCATATTAGTGATGTAGTGACAAGAATGGACACAAAAATCATGGCATGCAAATTAATCAGGAAATGTCACAAGGAGGAAGTCCCTGTCGGGATTGTCGCAGCTGCAACACAGTGTGCGGAGGGCACCACACTCAATTGGGCCCTGTACTTGTTGAATCTATTCTTGGATGATTGCAAGGACGCATGGGACCTGGGGACAAAATTTTACTATTCATGGCTACTCATCCTGATCTCTTTGGTCGAATGGAAGGAGCCTAAGTATTCATTATTTTCTATGAGATCCATTCCTTGCCACGTAGTGCGATATCTATCGTTGGGGAGAACTCAATACCCAAAGAAAAAAAAGGTGAATGCATGTCTATTTGAAGGATATTACAATGACTTGCAAGAAAGCATCGCTAATACTTGGCGGATTACACTAGAATTGGTCGTATAGTATCAGGTTATACCCAACTTCAAAGAGACCAGACATACAATGTGGAACCAAGAACGGAAGGATCTTGACAACCAATGGTTACAACTGGGGTACTGCATCAAGGAAGAGGACGTAGAAATGGACATCAAGGATTGGAATGAAGACTAGAGGATTCCAGTCCTGAATCAAGAGATTCTTGCAAATAAGGAGGTGGTGGTAGGGCAGGAAAAGACACCTGCGAAAGACAAAACGGTGCCCAAGAAGCCAAGGACCGGTCAGAACAAGGTGCAACAGAACAAAGGGATGTGTCCAACAAAGGCACTCAAGCGGGGAAGAAAAACAACACCCAAGCACCACAGGAACAAGAGAAACAGATTGAGACAGCACAGGGAACCACATCAAGTGCTACTCAACAAGACATAGAGTTGTCTCGGGTGAGACTACACAGTACATTCTGTGTACTGCGTTGCCTTCTGGGTTACCAAAGGAGCCGATAGTTTTACAGGGCTTTTGTTGGGAAGCTTACTAAATCTGAACCAGGGTCAATATGTGATGGTAAGACTAATAGAAGAGTAGATAAAAAAACCAACAGCGACAGAGTTTTCTTGCGAGTAAAACCACATAAGAGTTCGATCAAGTTTGGAAAGGGTGCTAAACTCTCTCCTAGTTTTGTGGGACCTTTCAAAGTTGTGGAAAATAAAGGACCTATGGCTTATCGACTAGCCTTTCCTGATTATTTGAGGCGTATGCACGATGTATTTCATGTATTTGTTTTGAGACATTATATTAGTGATCCTACACATGTGATTGATATGATCTCTTTGCAAGTGTCGGATGAGGGTTATCTCATGGCAGAGCTAATCTGCATTCTAAACCATCGCATTCGACACCTACGACGTCGAATAGTCGATCAGGTCAAGGTCCAGTGGGACAATTAAAGTCCACACTCGGCTACCTAGGAGAATGCATATGATATGTGTCAACAATTTCCTTACATGTTTGATAGATTAGACATATAGATCTATGTCAGATACTTTATTTACTACATTTTATATATTGTACAACTTTGGGACGAAGTTTAAAACAAGAGGGGGTGTATGTAACATACCTCTCTACTGAACACATGATATTGACTTATTCTCTGAGGACACTTGCGTGCAAGTGATCCGGTTATGGTACATGGTTATTTTATTTCAATTATGGATTACACATGATGATGATGATATGGTGTGACTTATTGTTTTCAATATATATGTATTGACAGATGCTATTGACAAGTTTTCCTGAGTGTGCAGGACACCTGACAGATTGTGGATGTTGATGGCATCAACAAACTACCTTGGAGTCTGGATTGAATCATGGAGTGGATTGTGATTGGTTTGAATATTCATTTTATGCATATGTGACATATGATTGATTTAGTATGATTATGTATATGGATCAGTGATAGTGTTTTGTCAATGGATGCAGGTTGACGATGCTTGCTAATCAAACTCACATAAGGAGTAAAGTGGCCTACACAGAAACCATATATTGAGGGAGAGGTGTGGTAGTGTCCCTGTCACGGCCTACTAGCACTCACGTCGTGGCTCGAAATGTAGGTTAACGATTACCTAGTTTGAGAGGTCCACGATGTCGTGAGGGAAAACTGAGACAGTCGCTCATGAATATTTCTAAGAGGCATGGAATAAGACGAAGTTCTTATTCCTTAGAATCCCTTAGTCTCTCACAAGGTCAAACGAGTGGAGTGTTGACTCCAAGGTTTGGAAAAACTACCAAAACCAATTAAAGGCAAGTGGCACCCTTGGAGCACAGAGGTGCGTCTTGAAGGGCATGTCGCGTAATTAAACTTGAGTCAACAAATCTAGGTGTCCTAGAAAACAGTAAATTGATTTGACCTTGTCAAATTAAAATAATTAATTAAAGAGTGAGTCTATTAATTATTAATCCTAATAAAAATCTAAGCCTAATCCTAAGACTAAGCCTAAGTCTAAGATTAGTTAAGAGACTAAATTAAATCTACAAATTAAATTAAAATAAATGAGATAAATCAATTTAGGAAAAATGTGATTAAATCTAAAGACTGAATAAGTTGCACAAGTGTGCATGAAATTAATAATTTGGATTTTTAAATTAGAAGAAATAATAACATGAGAGAATATGAGAACACTTAGAAAAGAATCTTGAGTCAACCTACCACTAGTATAACTAGAAGAAGACTCCTAATCAAACTCTAACTAAGATCTAGTTAGGAGACACTCATGAAATGAGAATCTAGGGAATAAAGGGACAACTAAGGGAGAAAATAGGAACACATGTGAGGATGTGAGGGAATTTGACCTTTTTAATTAGAATAAAATTAGTAATTACTTGTGCAACTTGGGGAGAGTGTGACAAGTGTGAGGGTGAATAATCCTAATTTATTTAATTAAAAAGTTAATTAAATTGTGCATGTGGACATGTGTCAATAAGGAAATTTCTATAAAACAAGAATTCTAGAGACGCAAACAACTGCGTCAAGAAGCTAATGGCAGTCACCCACAGAGGATACCTGTGGTTGGAACAGATCGTCTCAATAGACATAGAACTCATTGTATACATCGCAGGGCTACCAACACGAGGGGAGACACCCATGCAATTCCTTGATGACAAGATGAAGGAGAAGGCATTGGCCGAGGAATGAAGAAGAAGTATGGTACAGAAAGGGGGTCGTGTAGAATCATAATCAAACATATTAGTGACGTAGTGAAAAGAATGGACACAAAAATCATGGCATGCAAATCACTCAGGAAATGTCACAAGGAAGAAGTCCCTGTCAGGATTGTCGCAGTTGCAACACAGTGTGCGGAGGGCACCACACTCAGCTGAGCCCCGTACTTGTTGAATCTATTCTTGGACGATTGCAAGGACACGTAGGACCTGGGGACAAATTTTCACTATTCATGGCTACTCATCCTGATCTCTTTGGTCGGATGTAAGGAGCCTAAGTATTCATTGTTTTCCACGAGATCCATTCCTTGCCATGTAGTGCGATATCTATTGTTGGGGAGAACTCAAGACCCAAAGAAAAAAAAGGCGAATTCATGCTTGTTTGAAGGATATTACAATGACTTGCAGGAAAGCATCGTTAATACTTGGCAGATTACACCAGAATTGGTCGCACAGTTTCAGGGCATAGCCAACTTCAAAGCGACCAGACATACAATGTGGATCCAAGCACAGAAGGATCCTGACAACCAATGGTTACAACTGTGGTACTCCGTCAAGGAAGAAGATGTAGAAATGGCCATCAAGGATTGAAATGATGACTAGAGGATTCCGGTCCTGAATCAAGAGATTCTTGCAGATAAGGAAGTGGTGGTAGGGCAGGGAAAGACACCTGCGGAAGACAAAATGGTGCCCAAGAAGCCAAGGACCGATCAGAACAAGGCACAACAGAATAAAGGGGTGTGTCCAACAAAGGCACTCAAGTGGGGAAGAAAAACAACACCCAAGCGCCACAGGAACAGGAGAAACAGACTAAGACAGCACAGGGAACCACATCAAGTGCTACTCAACAGGACTTAGAGTTGTCTCGGGTGAGACTACGCAATACATTCTGTGTACTGCGTTGCCTTCTGGGTTACTAGAGGGGCCAATAGTTTTACATGGATTTTTTTGGGAAGCTTACTAAATCTAAACTAGGGTCAATATGTGATGGTAAGACTAACAGAAGAGTAGATAAAAAAACCAACAGCGACAGAGTTTTCTTGCAAGTAAAACCGCATAAGAGTTCAATCAAGTTTGGAAAGGGTGCTAAACTCTCTCCTAGTTTTGTGGGACCTTTCGAAGTTGTGGAAAAGAAAGAACCCGTGGCTTATCAATTAGCATTTCCTGATTCTTTGAGGCGTATGCACGATGTATTTCATGTATCTGTTTTGAGACATTATATTATTGATCCTACACATGTGATTGGCATGATCTCTTTGCAACTGTCGAACGAGGGTGATCTCATGGCAGAGCTAATCTGCATTCTAAACCATCACATTCAACATCTACAGTGTCGAATAGTCGATCAGGTCAAGGTCCAGTGGGACAATTACAATCCACACTCAACTACCTGGGAGGACGCATATGATATGTGTCAACAGTTTCCTTACACGTTTGATAGATTAGACATACATATCTATGTCAGATACTTTATTTACTGCATTTTATATACTGTACAACTTTGGGACGAATTTTAAAACAAGAGGGGGTGTATGTAACATCCCTCTCTACTGAGCACATGATATTGACTTATTCTTTGAGGAAACTTGCGTGCAAGTGATCTAGTTATGGTACATGGTTATTTTATTTCGATTATGGATTACACATGATTATGATGATATGGTGTGACTTATTGTTTTCAATATATATGTATTGACAGATGCTATTAACAAGTTTTCCTGAGTGTGCAAGACACCTGACAGATTGTGGATGTTGATGGCATCAACAAACTACCTTGGACTTTGGATTGAGTCATGGAGTGGATTGTGATTGATTTGAATATTCATTTTATGCATATGTGACATATGATTGATTTAGTATGATTATTTATATGGATCAGTGACAGTGTTTTGTCAATGGATGCAGGTTGACGATGCTTGCTAATCAAACTCACATAAGGAATAAAGTGGCCTACACATAAACCATATATTGAGGGAGAGGTGTGGCAGTGTCCCTGTCACAGCCTACTAGCACTCACGTAGTGGCTCGAATTGTAGGTTAATGATTACCTAGTTTGAGAGGTCCACGATGTCGTGAGGGAAAACTGAGACAGTCGCTCATGAAGATTTCTAAGGGGCATGCAATAAGACAGAGTCCTTATTCCTTAGAATCCCTTAGTCTCTCACAAGGTCAAACGAGTGGAGTGTTGACTCCAAAGTTTGGAAAAACTACCAAAACCAGTTAAAGGCGAGTGGCACCCTTGGAGCACAGAGGTGCGTCTTGAAGGGCATGTCGCGTAATTAAACTTGAGTCAACAAATCTAGGTGTCCTTGACCTTGTTGGATTAAAATAATTAATTAAAGAGTGAGTCTATTAATTATTAATCCTAATAAAAATCTAAGCCTAATCCTAAGACTAAGCCTAAGTTTAATATTAGTTAAGAGACTAAATTAAATCTACAAATTAAATTAAAATAAATGAGATAAATCAATTTAGGAAAAATGTGATTAAATCTAAAGACTGAATAAGTTGCACAGGTGTGCATGAAATTAATAATTTGGATTTTTAAATTAGAAGAAATAATAACATGAGAGAATATGAGAACACTTAGAAAAGAATCTTGAGTCAACCTACCACTAGTATAACTAGAAGAAGACTCCTAATCAAACTCTAACTAAGATCTAGTTAGGAGACACTCATGAAATGAGAATCTAGGGAATAAAGGGACAACTAAGGGAGAAAATAGGAACACATGTGAGGATGTGAGGGAATTTGACCTTTTTAATTAGAATAAAATTAGTAATTACTTGTGCAACTTGGGGAGAGTGTGACAAGTGTGAGGGTGAATAATCCTAATTTATTTAATTAAAAAGTTAATTAAATTGTGCATGTGGACATGTGTCAATAAGGAAATTTCTATAAAACAAATGGTCTAGATGAGAAATGGATCACACTTGTTATTAGTAAAGTTATGTTGCCAAAATCATTTTGGAACTGTGTTTTACTTGTGAGAGTTGGGAGACAAAGTTTGAGGATAGAGTGGTAGCTCTCCCTTGCGAGGCAAACTTGGTGCTATAGTATTTCTGGTTTTTTTGCTTGGCCCCTTTGCGGCTTAGGAGGCTAAGGGGGGAGAAGAGGACCCCTAGCGTTGGCTGGGAGGTACTGGTGAAATGTCTACAATTAACAAGCAAGAGTTCAAAAGGAATGCTAGTTGTCGAAGATCATCTTCAAGTCCATCTTCGTCAGTTACAGTATTCTTATTTGAGATTTGTAATTGTAATAAGTTTAAATTGTATATATGGTTTTAGAAATTGTGCAGTTGTAATGGATTTCTGATAAAGAATTGGTAAGTTCCTTGTTAGTTTTTGTGAATCATAGGAGTGAATTATTGGTAATTTTTTAAGTATTGCTTAAGGCGATTTCCAATATATATTGAAATCTGCTTGGAACTTTCTACTTGTATATGAGATTTGTTGTGTTATTCATCCTTCCATATGAAGGGTCTGAAATTTTGAATTCTTCATTTATCTGCTTCCCTAGTGAACGAATTTTGTTGTGATATTTTATTGGACTGATTCATGAAGTAAGTAATTAAAATCGCAGCCTTGATAATTGTTAATGCATTGCAAGGTGTATGAGTTAAACGATGATGGCATTCATGAGCGAATTCTCTGTGTTTTAAGTTTAAATATGAACGAATGATTTATTTCTTTTAGACATGCTAAGAAAAGTGAATGTCATCTTGATCAATGCCTTGAGTTCACATATCAGAAACTTAAATTTTATTATCTAAACAATCCAACTAGCCAACAAATATTGTTGAACATTGCCTCTTCAAACTAATAGTTCGATTTCAATTGTTAACTTTGTCTTGTCCTTGATTTTTGCTCTGGCTGCATGAGAATGGTATAATCGCTTCCTATTTTATTATAACCAGTATTGAGATAAGACACCCTTCTTGCTTTCTTCAAGATGACCAGTGTTTTAAAAGCCTAGATTTGTGTCCTGCATGTGCTCTTTATTTTCCCATGTGCTCTCCCCTCTTCATGTCTCATGGGTTTGGTGATTGGGCGCAGAGAGTTTGATTGACTGTTTTGTTAGTCGGTCTATGGGACCTTCCCTTCCCAAAGATCAAATCGGATTTGGATTTTGAGATCTAGTTGCACGTCGTCCCTTCCTTTTTCTTAGCCAACTGTAAAAAGGGATTTTAAAATTCATCTTAATTTACAGTTATGTTTGGTGTCTTCTTTTTCCACTATGTAATGTTGAGGTCTGGAAATTAAGGGAAGCGGTATAGCCGATTCTGAGTTGGACGCGATTTCCGTGAGCTCTCCCTTCTGATCTTGGTGCGTTGGTGGGATCTCCCTATCATCTGGTGGTTAGGCGTTGCTTTGTGATTATCATTGTTATTGGTTGACTGTAGATTTAACATTCTAGTTTTTGCTTGGAATTTAAGCTTGGACAGAGTCCTTTTACCTTTTTACATGTTCGTTGCTACTTCAATGGCAGCCTCTGTGTTATTTGACTGTTTATTTTCTTTAAAGGTTAAGCAATCATTGAGATCTTATTAATTGCCTATCGAATTATATTACAAGATATAATAAATTAATTTTCCAGATTAAGGGTTGGAACCGACTCCTGAGTGTGTTGTGCACCAGATTAAGGTCTGGATTAGGTGTTGGATCATTTTCTGGATCGAATTCTGAAACTTTAATATCCTTTATGTAAAGATCCTCCCACCTTTAAAACATAGTTGATTAAAACAATTTAACATGTCTACCTTATTTCTTATGGAATTGATTTTTATCCCTTACCTATGGATATGTCAGTTGGAATTTAGAAACTTTTACATAATACTTGACCTGTTAAACTTATTTAATTACTTAATATAAAGGAAAATAGCTTAACTTAATTATTTGCTTTTATAATTGATTTTCCTTTAGTTCCTATTAAGAATATGCAAGGTAGCTATGAAGTCCTTACACTTTATATATTATGATGTGATCTCTTGATAGTAATTTGGATTTTTAAGTTAGCATTTGAGTGCTTGTATATGGTTAAATAAGATTGGGTCTTCCTTAATTCCTTTTAATGGAATTGCAAGTTGACCTTTGGTTTTTTTATTTTATTGTATGGGTCCTTCTTAATTCTTTAAATGGAATTATAAGTCAACATTGAGCTCTTAATTTGTATTATTTAAATATTTAAATAAGACTTTGCATTATTTAAATAAGATTTAATCTTCTTTTTAAATCCTTATATAGATATGTAAGTTAGCATGTGAATTATCTTAATTAATTCTTAATTTTGGATTGATCTTCTTATAGTTCTTTTAATGGATTGTAAGGTAGCTTGGGATCTTTCCTTATTGCTCATTATGATTGAATCCCTTATACCTTATAAATGAATGTGTAAGGTGGCATTGATATCTTTATGTACTACTTAAAAAGATTGAGATCTTCTTATAATAGGAAATGTAATTTAACATTGAAGTCTTATATATTGTTAATAAGTGTTGATCTTCTTAATTCTTTTAATGGATGTATAAAGCAGCCTTTACTTCCATTAATTATTCATTAAGTTTGATCTTTTTACGTTACCTTGTAAACGGATATGGAATTTGGTATTGAATTTTTAATTTATCACTTAAGTAAGATAATTCATTTATTTATGATACATAGTGAGCTACATAGGAGTTGTACTTGTTACATGAGTTGAATCACTTGATAAGTGATACTTAACTTGAATGAACCTGATTTTAACAAGTTAATAATCATGATTAGAATAGATTTATATTAAATTCAAAAATTGTAGTTATGTTCTTGTGTTTCTTATTATTCTTCATGTATTATCTTCTTGCTCAATTGTATTTAATATTGCGTAATGGATTGATTAATCATAGTAGATTATTCTATTGCACCATGAGGAATTGAAGGATAAGTATGGTCGATAATATAGGCTTGAATTGATGTTTATGATAGGATTGATGGGACCTAGATACCTCCTTGTTCCTCAGAACAGTCGCCAGTCTTGAGACCTTAAATGGTCAAGATCGATCAGATGAATCCTGGACTTGAGTGTTGCTTATGTGTCTTGGAGGTCCTAACCATGTAGGATAGGTTGGCCAAGTAGTTTCCTTATGTTATCTTTATGATATATGGTTGATTGAATAATAGTGATGTTGCTTTCAGTTGATTGTGATGAATTTGATTGTGTTTTATCAATATATATTGTGGCACATGTCACTTGTCGTAACGTTGTGTTTAAAAATATATATATTTACCTCTTTGTACTCACTATTTGTTGTCGTAACAGAGGGTTCGTTACAAAAAAACTTTTTTTTTCTTTTTAAATAAAAAAGGGGGGTAGTACCTTCTATATTAGATAAGCACTAAACTTAGACAAAAATACAGAGTCATGGCTAAAAACCACCAAAAATGCTGTCGGTAACCGGAAACCAGCATAACTGAGGGGCTGATAGCAGTTTTAGCAATAATACATATAGTTGAGAAGCCCCTGTCCTGCCCAGAGGAAACCAGGACAGGTGCTAATGGTCCAGGAGTACATAGAACAGAAAAGCAATAAACAAAAGCCAGGAAACGATAAAACCTAGTCACCCGATGCTCCTTCGCCATCACCCGCCTGCCGAGTGGACCCCGCCGGAATAGCAAACTCCTACGTGCACAGGGGACACTTTCGCTGAGGTGGAGCACCGGAGAACGCGTTGAAGAGAATGTCAATACGTTGGCTCATGAGGAGCATCCTAAGTTCCATGTCCGCCAAGTGGCTACGGAGCTTGAAGACCAAGGCCAGGTGTTCGTCGCTCAGAAGAGAGCCATGCAATCCGCCACCCAAGCCGCTATGGGGAGCAGTCCCCGAATCCATAGCCTCATCCATGTCAGTCGCTACCTCCCTATGCTCCACTCTAACCTCGGTATCCGCAGTCTTCTCAGCATGAAACGATGGCAAGTCGCCCAGCCAGGGAGTTTCTTCGATGATACATCCTGGGAAGTCGTCTTCTCTGGCCAAAGCGCTAACAGAGCCCTCCATAGCTCGGGGTTCCTCAATGCATAGCAGGTCGCCTATGGACGGGTCCTCCTCCACAATGCAGGTGGGAAGCGCAACCTTGGACTCGGCCTCCCTCACATTGCTCAAATTAGAAATCAGACCTTCCCTGCTGCAGCCAGCCCTCTGCTCAGCAATAGTGTCAAGCAATATCCGTCGCTCAGCTCGAGCCTTTTTGCAAAGAATGGAGGACGCCAAAGCTAGAGCGCACTCCAAATGCTTCTTCCTGCGATGTTGTGCCTTGTGGGCTTCCCAAGCCGAGCCCCGACGAGGCCTGGCACGCTCTCTAACCATTGAAACCGGATGGTGAATGCAGCTACCAAGAAGATGCGGCGCAAGACTGAAAGTCTCGGACGAGAACTGCAGCAAGTGCAGAACGCGAGCAAGCCGTCTCAGACGAGTTTTTCCTGAAAACAAAAAGCCCTGGAAGGCCTCAACAAAGTGCAGAGAAGAAATTGTGAACGTCCAAGCGAAGAACATAGCAAACCCGCTCTGTCTTGGCTCAAAATAAAACCCATAACTAGGCTCCAGCGTCATCCGTCCTTCCAAATCCATGTCCGATCTGAACTCGCGAGAGGTGTAAATGGTCGCGTGAGGGAGCCTCGCCTTCGTATGATCCCTGCTATGGCCGTCCACCATCATTAATGCTAATGCGTGGGTGGCGTCCATCAGCCATTAAACCTATACTTAGTGCATGTCCCGGTGTCACCGCCTCGGTGCTTCGTGTCACCCCATCCGGGGGTTACAAAAAAACTTTAATAAACTTGAAAACATCATTAACAATATAAGTGATCAAATTAAGGTTTTATAATATATTTACCTCATACAAATATTAATCAATTTTATTATTTTAACAATTATAATTTGTTTTCTAAGAAGATTAAATATATTAAAAAACAATTTACAAGATAATATGCAAAATATGTATGGATGTCAAAAAAAATAAAAAATATTATTAAAGATTTGAAAATAATTAAGCATTGAAAAAGATGATCCAACAAGACTAGGAAACAAATGTAATCATTATTTTTTGGATATGTGTAATTATTAATTTTTTACATAAAATATTTATTTTCAATTATTTTCTTGTCGAAGGAAAGACTTAAAAAACCATTCAACATAAGACACGCCAACAAGGACAAAATGATCTAAAAATCTATTAGCAATACATTTTTCCTAAAATGAAAATAAAAATAAGTGTATGCTACATATGTTTTGCTTTTATATTATAATTAATTTACAATTTACCAAGAATATTTTCTATAAGGTAATCATGTGCCAAAAAGAGCCACTGGAATATTTAATTGAGGATAGATTGAATAAATAAGGTACGCATGTGCCAAAAAGAGCAACTGGAATATTTAATTGAGGTTAGATTGAATAAAGGCGTAATATAAGTGTTAGCAAAGAATTTTGTATATAGCTATGTTTCTTCAACCATATATATTTATATTTATAGTTATAGTGTGTTAGTTGCTTTTAATTGATAAACGTGGGATCATATTTTGAATTAACAATTATTAATATGAAAATACAAAATGTTTAATAATATGGAAAGGGTTTAATAAATCTAGTTCACACACATGCATACATATAGGATTGAGTTGGTTGTTCCTAATTCATATACGTATAATCATAATTTGACCTAATAATCATTAATTGAGTTGGTTGTTCCTAATTCATATACGTATAATCATAATTTGACCTAATATTACAAAGCACATAATAAGCTTAATTAACACATGGGCTAACAATTGGTGGGTTTAAAGTAGCTCTCCATTTTCTTCTACTATCTAATTATGGTATTTTGTTTTAGATAATATCTTACAACATTATGTTATGGGTTGCATTGGTGGAATATCTTACACACGTGAACTTCATCTCGAATCAAGATATTGAAAAAATTAAGGGACAATTATTTAAATGCTAGTAAATGCACATGCAAATGTCACATATATTCAATCAAAACATTGATATATAATTAATTTCTAGACTTACTGAAAGGGGCAAGGGAGAAGTTAGTGGACTTATATCTCTCCTGATACTAAATGAAGAATCTTCAAAATCAATGATTTGATGCTACCACTTTATTTTATTTTCCCCTAAGTTTGAGCCAAAACCATAATGAATGAAAGTATGTAATCTATCCTAAACAATGTAATGAAAATACTTTTTATATAGTAAGAGGTATGTAACATTCTAGCTTAAAACAAACTTCTCAATACATTATTTTGCTATCGATGTTTCGTATTGTTATCAAAGGCACCAATGCACCATGTGTTAGAGAACATTGGTGCACATATTTCAATTAAATACACTAAAAAGGGATTTTTTAAGTTCATCCACTAACACAAAATAAGACTTTTGGATGTTTATACTTTGACCTTCATCGAAACCCAATTTTCAGTACTTCTTCGACTTTTTGCAGTATCAATGCACAACATATTTGTAAGTACACTAGTGCATCATGTTGATTTTTCTATATGAGATAATATGAGATGATATATGATCGATATATTATTACAATGATGAGTGTTCCATATATAGAGAACATATGGTGACCATCCATGACAGGATGCGTCTCTTGGATAATAAATATCTACTTATTTATTATATATATTTATACCTTGTATTATAAATATCATGTCATATATATATATATATATATATATATATATATATGGAAGAATGTGTTCTCGGTGTTGTCCAAACATCATCACTCCCTCTCAACAAGGGAGACATTCTTCATCGTTCCAATCTTGTCTCTAAAGTATACAAACTATGCTCTAGACTCATGACACTTGTCTGTCAGTCTTGGGAGATGTCTCTCTCCCACCTAGATCGAGGGGAAACTCCCCCTGCGTCTTTCCCTTTGAGCTAATTGACTCTCTCTAAGATCAAGCTCATTATGGGTCCACGTGTGATAACATATAGCATCTCGAGTCTTTATCATTCCTAATCAAATCAACATGACTAAGGAGAAATACTACACCTGGGACATTCACCACAGGTACACCCTTGTGAGTGAATGTCAGTTTGATGTTATCTTAAATCTGGAAATCACCTCAAGCACCTCGATTCCATATCACTCCTTGTCATGATCAAGGAAGGACTATGTTTGGGCCCATTTACCACAAGTGCACCCTTGTAATAAATGTATCCTATCTCCCTTGGTCTACAGCCCAATCTAGGAGAAGGTATGCTCGATGCTTACTAGGGCCATTCACCACAAGTACACACCTGTGGGTGAATGTATGCCTAATGTTTCCACACACTAGAGGAACACTAGTATCGGATGGCCATCATATGTTTGAATGTGAAGTCTCATGGCTAGCATAAGTCATACACAATGTCATGCATCTGTCAACAAGTAAGTATGGAGAGAAATGATACCATGCAACTCTCATATGGTCATACACATTATGTGAGATAAGTCCACAAAAATCCTCAAGTCATGTGTAGGCTAGAGTGTAAGAGTGGCTACCATACACATACCACCGTAAGCTCAAGTCATGAGAATGCTCCAATATTAATACCTTACCTCTTTCAACATCCATTCACCTGTGTTCATACACGACATGTAGTTGGTATCTACAAGACTTGAGCTAGCTCATTCTACAAGGGGTGTTCAGTCCCTTGGGGCTGATCAAGCTAAGTCATCTTGGACCATATTTGACATATAGAGGTTTTCTCATGAAACCAATGTCTAAGACATATCGAGGTTCCCTCATGGAACCAATGTCTCACAAGACATATCGAGGTTTCTTCATGAAACCAATGTCTTGGTTCCTTCATCTAACCATCTGAGGCACATCAGGATGAAGTCCACATTCCCTCCTACTAGTCCATACAGGACCCTTCGGGGATAATGTCTTCTGATGTTTCCCCAAACATATCTAGGACACATCGAGGTTCCCTCATGGAACCAATGCCCCCAAAGACATATCAAGGTTTCCTCATGAAACCAATGTCTTGGTTCCTTCATCTGACCATCTGAGGTGCATCAAGATGAATTCTAAATTCCCCCCGACTAGTCCACACAGGACCCTCTGGGGAGAATGTCTCATGATTCTGCCTCAAACATCAACACTCCCTCCCAATGAGGGAGACATTCTTTGTCACACCAAGCTTGTCCCGGAAGTACACAAACTTCGCTCTGGACAATGGCTTAGTCAAAATGTCTATAGTCTGCCCATTAGTAGAAATGTATTGAAGTCTAATAGTTCCTCTCTGCACCATATCTCATATATAGTGATATTTGATCTCTACATGATTTGATTTGTCATGAGAAACTAGATTCACCAATAGTCTCACGCAAATTTGATTGTCACAATGAATTGGCGTAGGCTCAAACATATGACCAAATAAATTTGCAAGGAGATTTTGAATCCATACTGCTTCACGGACTGCCACACTAGTCGTTATGTACTCTGCCTTTGTTGTACTGAGTGCTACGGAATTTTGCTTCCTACTAATCCAGGAAATCATAGCAGAATCCAAGGTAAAGAAACACCCTGAAGTGTTTTTTCTATCCAATTCACTTCTTGCCCATTCAGAGTTTGTATAACCATGCAGCATTACTTCTCCACTTGAGAAGTATTTGAGTCCATACCCAATTGTACCACGTAGGTATCATAGCACATGTTTTGCAACAGCCCAGTGCAATTGCCTTGGTTCACTCATGAACTGACTCAAGGTGCTCACAACAAAGCATATATTTGGCCTGGTGTTCACCAGGTACATCAGAGACCCAACTGGTTGTTTGTACATCGTAGAGTCCACCAAATTTGAGTCTAAAGCTACCTCATTTAGATTTTTCAAATTGTATATCATGGGTGTGGCCATGGACTTGTAGTCCATCATCCCAAACTTCTTCAAGATCTCTACTGCATACTTTCCTTGTGATGATATTGCATTAAGCCAAGATCCTTCATTTCAAAATCAAAGATCAATTCATTTTCACATTGATCAATGAGATTATTTGATCCTGGTGACTGGAGCATATGTCTCCTTATAGTCCACTCCCTTTTTCTAGGAGAACCCTAGTCCAAAACGACTACTGCCACACCAACCATGCTTTGTGACTCGTTTTGACATATTTCTCCTTCTTTGTGGGGTTTGACCTGCAGACCTTCCAGATCAAATTGATAACAACCATCTGCAGCAAATCCACCCATTTCGGCACAACATTGAGGTTCCAAATAAGGCTATCGATCGCATTCTCTTAAGCCCAATTGAACAACATCAAGAATGAATTTTACTTGGTAGATAAATCCTTATCTATCGCCAACACTTGTGCACTCATTTCCATCTCCAGAAGTTCCACCAAAAACATTAGTGCCAGGAAATTATGCACGTGAGCCCATAGTTTTCATCCATAGGTTAGTGTCATCATGTTGTTGTCATGGATGGTACCCCAAGTTTCCCCAAGATCGATGATCACCCAATGGATGGGGTTTTCAATGGCTACTCCATCAATTTCTTGTGACTACCTTATGAACTCATGCCATACTTCCCCGAGGATACATGCAAACCTTTTACGCTATGACATAAGGAAAATCCTGCAAGGTCGCACCAGCGTCCCCAAGTTTCCTTCGCAGCAGCATCTCCTCTAAACAAATGCAATGACTTTAAATAAGCCTTGATAATTGCTCATTGGTTCTAAATGATCCTTTCTTCATCAACGAGGGATCATTCTTCATCGATGAGTTTCCAATATGTGAGCAAACACAAGTCACATAGCTCCTTCCACATGAAAATCTCCTTGAGGTAGGCACATATTACACCCTCTCTGGCTCATGCCTTATCTAGATAGTTTGTGCTAGGGTTACAATGTGCACATGGTACAATATCGGCACACTATGCATCCAGTTTCAAGATGGTGCACCACTATACCTAGTAACCCTTGTGTGAAAAATCCAGTGCTCCATTATATGGAGTAGCACTGACATGTCCTATCTTTGTTGGTGCCCAGTGCATGGTTTTTGTTATTGGAGCACTCCAAGGCTTTCTTTTCAAAAATGGGTTGATAACATTAATTTCACTTCAATTCCACTTGCATACTTTAGTTGTGAACTAGTTGGTCATGTGATAGTTATATTTTTTTTTTCCCTTCCTCTAACGATGTTTATCCAGTTAATTTCTTAAATATAGACATGTCAACCAACATTATTTTTTTGGTTTAAAAAAAAAACATTACAAATCCTAAGACATGAGTCTGTTTGAGGTGACATATCGTTGAATGTAGGGCCTCTCTCGTATCGCCTTATAGTTTTAACCAATTAAACCCACTCTATAGGTAGTAAAATCTTCATATTCACCTCACTCATAGTGATGATATCATTTCATAATAAATAATAATACAAAGAATAATAAAATGTAAACTTACCACCAAACCTACTCCACTTTCCATCTTCGAGCTTGCTTAAGAGTATTGTTTTTTTTCTACAATTGTGATAACTCGAGATAATCCTTCAATCTCTCTCACTCAAGATAACACTTCAATGTTGATTATACTTGTAAATGATGACAACAATGCCCTATGAACTCTGAAACCATCGTTCAATCCCATAACCTCAGTGCACAATATGTTTCACTAAGAGGAATATTTACAGCTTATCCATGGAAGAGGCAGAGGAGGTGCAAGCCCCCTTTTGCAGCAGTATTGTAGCTAATGAACAGCTCGGTGTAAAAAAATCTAGAATGCATTTCGAGCCACCACTGCATCTGAGGGAGAAGCTTCTTCGGGATGAACAAAGGTCGAGTAAGGAGATGGATGTTGAAGATGATCCCTCCCATCCAAAAGTGACTCGCATGTGGGAACTTGGAAAATGTATCTCACAAACCAATTTGGCACCAAGGTATGTCATTAGCTCAGATTGAGTAGGAGAAAATACTCAGTTCAAGAAGGAACATGCGTTGATCAAAAAATTTCTAGGACTTTGTCCTTCAGAAAGGGATTTAATGAAGTGGATAAAAACCTAGTGGAACTCTAAGGGACACTATGAAATTCAGTTGGGGTCTAAAGGTTTCTTCACAATAATATTTTTCAATCTGGAAGATAAAGACTACATATTTGAGAATGAAACTTACTTTTTCAACTTAACAGACCTACATTTAAGATTTTAGATGGACTGCTTCAGCCCTAAGAAGGAAGACTTCTCATATGCACCAATCTAGATTCACCTTTACTCCCTTCCATGGGAATTCTAGTTAGAGGGAATCCTAGCTAGCATTGGTAATACACATGGTCTGTATGTTAAATATTCATAAGAAACACGCCAAAGAAGGTATACCTCATATGTCTACATCTGTGTTTACATGAATATATCCAAATCTCTACCAAGTTCTCTAACTATAAAGTACCAAGATGAAGAATTCCTACAAACAATTGATTATGAGCACATTCCCTTCTGATGTAGGAAATGTCATGAACATGGCCACCTTTTCTGGGATTGTCCTTTAAATATTCCATCGTCCTCGGCAAAAGAGGATGACAACAAGCAAAAGGAGGGCTTCACCTAGGTACAAGGACGCAAAAGGACTAACACATGAAATTCAAGGCCAAGGCAAGGTAAAAAACCTTCAACCGGTAACTCCTTTGACATTCTTAGTAAACTATCTAACACCTAGAAGGTGGAAAACCCGCACATCCAACCAACCAAAGGAAATGATAAAGGTAAAGAAAAACTAGTTCTAGAACCAGTCCTAGAACAAATAATTATGCCAAGTTCTCCTACTTAGATGGATATGGATATTTCACCAGAAGAAAGGGGAGAGTTGGAAATGATTGTTGATGAGAAATATCTAGCGGATATTGATCTATATTTGCTTGAGGAGGCTTACAAAAAAAATGAACTACAATCCCTCTCCCTGGAGTAGCTATACAAAGCTCACAAAGTCTACATAGACTCCACAGCATGAGCTACATCCCTATCTGGAGGTGATTTGGGGATCTATTCTGACCCTGGTAAAGACAATCGTAAAATACAAAAAGAGCCAAAAAGAAGAGGGTGTAAATTGGCACAGTAGCTCATTCATGAGGTACGTAATTTCATGATCAACTCGGGACAAATACATAATCTTACAGAAAGCTTCATTTCTCCCCCTCCACCCTATTCCTTATGAAGATTCTTTCTTGGAATGTAAGATTCCTTAATGCAAGAACAAAACAGAGGGTTCTTCGTAAATGCATAATGGTAGAGAAGCCAATCATACTTTTTCTTCAGGAAACAAAATGTGTAGGAACCACCGCAGAATCACTCCTTGAACAGTGTTGGAGACATAGCGAATACATATTCAATTATTCCAATGGTGCGGCAGGGGGCATAGACATCCTATGGAACCCATATACAATCACTCTAGATGGATTTTATTCCTCGGCCTGGATGCTCACAGCTAGATATCATGTCATAGGGTCTAGCAAGGAAGGCATCCTCACCAATGCCTATGGTCCTCAATCCCCACCAAAAAAAGATAATTTTATGCAAAATATCAAAGCTATTGGCAGTTTGGTTGGTCAACAGAGATGGATCCTAGGAGGCAAATTCAACATCATCATCTCCCTAGAAGAAAAAAGAGGGGGAATTCGTAAATTGGATAAAGACAACGAAAATTTCCATAATATCATAACATATCCACATCTAATTGATATCAAAGCACATAATGGAGTCTTTATGTGGTCCAACAGGAGGACTGGCACCCATCAGGTGGCTTATCAACTATACCATTTCATAGTTTCAAAATCCCTTATGATGGAGAATCTATTGCTTGAGGCAAACATTCTCCCTCGTTCAAGATCGGATCACTAGCCTATCCAACTCTGGTTTGAGACCACTAGAATTCCTAAATACAATCCCTTTATATTCAAAAATTTTCGGCTCACCCATCTAGACTTTTCAGATTTATCTAGGAAATGGTGGTCAGAAGCAGAGGTAACCCATGGAACCATCATGTATAGATTTACTGATTCCAACAGAGACTCAAAAACTTCAAGCAATCAGTGAGAGATTGGAACAAAAATGAGTTTGGGAACATATTCCAAGCTCAATAGGAAATTGAGAAATGTTTGGCAGAGATCCAAAAGGAACTCATTCACTATGTATCTACGGAGACCCTACAGGTAGAGGAGGAGATCCTCAAAAAATAACTAGAGGAAAGGCAACACCAAGAGGAAATCCTTTGGCACTGGAAATCAAGAGTGCAATTGCTAAAAGAAGGGGAAAAAATACAAAGTTTTTCCACTGGTCCATGATACAAAGGCGGCACATAAATCGCATCACCAAATTATAGAATGATCGGGGTCAAAGATGCATGGAGCATGAAGTAATGGAGGACGAGTTAGTAAACTATTATTCCAACCTTCTCTCTAAGTCAGTCCAAGATCGATCGCGGGCCATTAATAAAATCACACAACATATACCGAACCATATTTCAGCGGAACAAAATGAAGCACTCATGAGGCCTATCTCCATGGAATAGGTAGACCAAGCCATGAAAGAAATGCCAGTGGGAAAATATCAAGTTCCCGATGATTTTACTACAAACATCTTTCATCATTATTGGCCAATGGTTCAGGAGGAATTTGTGTAGCTGGTGGAGTAATCACGCTCTTCAGGAGGGGTCTTGAATGCCCTTTATGCCACCTTCCTCCAGCTTATTCCTAATGAAGAGAGGGTGACTCACCCCAAACAATTCAGGCCCATTTACCTATGCAACGTGATCTATAAAATCTAGAAATCGTGATGGCATCATCAGTCATATTTTGGTTGGTAGCTTGCGATTTGACACAAACAACTCAATGGAATTATGGGGCCTAATTCGCGACATTCAGTTGGCTTCTCTCTTAGGTATAAATCATATCATCATAAAGAAAGACTCGTAGCTCATTATTTTTCTTGTCACTAAAATTATCCACGGATCTGACCTTGCCAAACTCTCCCCTAGTTGGCATCTCCTCAACTCTCTTAAGCTCCTCAAGTCCTTGCTTCATCCATGTCTCATATTAATCCCTTCTCATGTAAGAAGAGTGGAAAATAAGGTGGCAGATAAACTTACAAATGAAGGGGTTGGCCTCTCGAGTGCAGACATCCTCATCGATGCCAATTCATTCCTAGCCTCATCCATTTACCAACAATTCCTTGTCCTGGAAGACTCAGATCACAACCCCCCAGATGGGGTTCCATGTGCATAAGCCATGCACTTAAATAAATCCCCTGCTTTTCATCTCCCCTCATGGTTTCATATCATGAGAGGGAATTCAATGTAGGGCATTGGCGATGGGAGTTTTCCCCTCACGTGAGCAAGATTCACTGGTTCAAGATGCTGGTAGGATTAATGGGGATGCATCCCATAGAGGACGATGTCGCCTTGGTTGTTAATGTGCACTTAATGAGTTGGAACAAGGTTATTTCCAATCACTCTCCCGGAATTCTTGTCATGTTTCTTTTTCACGCTTGGTTGGTATGTTTGGCTTCTTCTCTGGAGGATTACAGGCATGCTCTGTTAGAATATAGAAGATGGTGTGTTCATTTTACCATTGACGATACCCTCGTCACCCAACCACAGGCCGAAGCCTCCCTCCGAGCACCTTAACCTTGACCTAATAATTCCTCCGGAAGTAAACCCTAGGATAGATAGCCAAACAAAGAACAGCGCATCTCTCCCCAAGGATAGCGCAACACAAAAGACTGATCAGATGTTCCAAACCCTAGCCAAGAGATATTCAAGCCAATACTGAAACTAGCTACTGATGCACCTGCACCTGCAACCCTCCTCCAAACCTGTGCACCAACTGCAACTGCAGTGTGCACCAACTGGGAAAACTGCAGTCCTGAGATGTGATAAATGAGAACCGGCGCCCTGTATTTATACTGGTTCTGCCAGATTTGTTGGGGCTGAATTCTCCTTCTAGATAGTGTCTGTTCAGTATATTATTATTATTTTTGGCCGACTTCTTCTCTTGGATGCTAATAGCCTAATATAAATTATATTCTTGAGCCGACAAGGCTTCTAGGGTTATTAGCCAATTCATTAGGGTTTCTCTTGCTTCCCAGAGTCTTATATTCTCGTCAGGTTCACACGTGGGGGTAAATACCTCCCGCAACTACCATAATATTAACACTCCCTCCTAGCTGGAGAGGTATTTACAGGTAATGGACTTGATCACAAAACATACCATTTACCCGGTAGCATCAATATAGTCATCTAGACTATTTCATGACTAGATCATGAGAATCACCATCACCATCAACTGCATCATCTCTCGAAACCATCCTTCATCTGAGTAGTTAGATATGATGTTGGATAAGTCACTCTCACCATGGAGTGATACAAGAGGAGTGAAAGCTCTGAAGTGTTTTCCATCTGGAAAATCTCTGTTCATCATTCATCTAAATGATCATCTCCAATAATCTGTTGATAGTCTTCAAGGAAATTAGAACAAGTATAGAACACACCTGTGTCTATTCATAGTATTACACAACTACAATCCAGTGGTTAACTACCACATCAAGTAACACACAAGTACTTGATCAACAACGTATAGTTGCTAGCAGTGAGACACATTCACTACAGTAGTCCTCATCTACTGTCATATAGTCTTCATAACAAACATCTGAGAGCATCCTGCATAGAAACAATGTTATGATAAAAACTGTATCATCTA
>JZKD02S0415754.1:140333-155772 GCA_000966675.3 Picea glauca
ATGCATCCCATGTCTTGGGAAGACCATTGAGTACTATGTTCACCAATTCCTTTTCTGAAGTGATCTCTTCAATAGCTTGTAGTTGATATCTTAATTGGGAGATCCTTACAAAGTACGATGTTATGTTATCATCTTCATTCATCTTCATGTTACAGAGCTCATTCTTCAGACTCATAACTTGTCCAATGTTTCTGACTGAGAAGAGATTTGTCAGGTCATCGTACATATTCTTCGATGAATCAAGATGGGAGATGTAGGGTATCAAGTGGTATTTTATAGAATCCACTATGATACTCATGGAATTGATGTCAACGTCTTTGAACTTCTCCATAGCTGCAACGTTTTGCGGTTCTTTCTCTTCTCCTTCTTTAAACTCTGGCTTCACGATCTTTCCTTTCACAATATCCAACACTTTATTCTTAGCAAGGATGAGTTCAATCCTTGTCTTCTTAAGGTGCCTCGATAAGAGGTTTAGGGTTTCTGCAACTGCTTCTGCTAGTAACCCTAGCTGCAGTGTTTCTGGAAACTGCTCCTGCTAGTAACCCTAGTGACAGTTCCTCAATGAGCTCAATATCTAGTGGCTATGTTTCCTTCCAGTGTTTTAGGCTGACTGAAGGGGTGTGGGCCCATAACCTGTTAGAATATAGAAGATGGTGTGCTCGTTTTACCATTAATGATACCCTCATCACCCAACTATAGGCCGAAGCCTCCCTCCGAGCACCTTAACCTTGACCTGAGAATTCCTTCGGAAGAAAACCCTAGGCTAGATAGCCAAACAAAGAACAATGCATCTCTCCCCAAGGATAGAGCAACACAAAAGACTGATCAGATGTTCCAAACCCTAGCCAAGAGATATTCAAGCCAATACTGAAACTAGTTGCTGCAGCAGCTGCACCTGCAACCCTCCTCCAAACCTACGCACCCACTGGGAATACTACAGTCCTGAGATGTGATAAATGAGAACTGGTGCCCTGTATTTATACTGGTTCTGCCAGATTTTTTGGGGCCGACTTCTCCTTCTGGATAGTGTCTATTCAGTATATTATTATTATTTCTAGCTGACTTCTTCTCTTGGAGGCTAATAGCCTAATATAAATTATCTTCTTGAGCCGATAAGGCTTCTAGGGTTATTATCCAATTCATTAGGGTTTCTCTTGCTTCCCGAAGTCCTCTATTCTCGTCAGGTTCACACGTGGGGGTAAATACCTCCCGCAGCTACCATAATATTAACACGCTCAACATTGGTGGCCCCTTTTCCCATTTCACTTCAGAGTACTCGACATTGAAACTATCCCTAGAGAGTGAGGAAGACCTCCTAGAGTGTAACATCCACATTTCACCAACCACATTTTCACAACACCGATTATTCTTTGAGGACACTTGCATGCAAGTGATCCGGCTAAACATGGTACATTATGATTATCTAATTTTGTTTATGAATTTATGTTATGATTGAGTATTGAAATTTTGATATATTATTAATATTGATGTATAGCATTGACAGGTATTATGATGAGGTTTCCTGAGTGTGCAAGAAACGTGACATGATGAGGATGTTGATGGAATCAACAAAATTCTTTGGACCCCTGATTGAGTCAGGGAGTGGACGATTGACTTTGATTATGATTACTTGTTTTTATTACGCATGTATTATGACGATTTTAGTTATAGATTTCATGTATAAGATTTATTGATATTATCTTTGTCAGTGGATGCAGGCATGGTGACGCTTGCTAATCCAACTCACATATGGAGTAAAGGGATCATACATAGATATCAGATAGATTAGGGAGAGGTGTGGCAGCGTCCCTCTCACAGCCTAATAGCACTCCCTCCGTGACCTGAACTAAAGGTTAACGAATACCTTGTTCCTGAAAGGTTCATGATGTGGTGAGGGAAGACTATGACAGTCGCTCATGATGATTTATGAGGGGCATGCAATAAGGCGGATTCCTTAATCCTCAGTAAGCCCTTAGTCTCACACAAGGTCGATAAGTGGAGTATTGACTCCAAGCATCTGAAAAATCCGAAACTAATTCATAGAGAACAACAACAAGAATGGTGAGTGACACCCTTGGAGTATGTATGTGTGTCTTGAAGGGCAGGTCGCATGAATAAATTAATACGTTAATAAAAAAAATTGAAGACCTTAGAGAATAAAATGAATACTTCGAATTGATTAATAAAGAGATTTAAATTAGATTAATTAATAAACAGAAGACATAACAAAATCTAAGTCTAATTGTTATTCCTAGATGAATTTTATAGAAAGGGGTATAAGGAAAATTAGGGTAATTAAAATCTAGAAAAGGGAGAATAAAAATTAAGACATGTGCATAATGTGTGGATGAAATTAATAAAAAGAAATTATTTCATGAGAGAATGGGTTGTCAACATAGAGTTAGAATCCTAAGTCAATCTAGACTCTAAATCCTAACTAAGAGAAGAGTCATAATCAAACTCCAATTGTAAATTAGTTAGGAAACACAATAAACGAGAAATTGGGGAACTAAGGGACAACAAGAGAAAATCTAGGAACTAATTGAGGAGGTGAGGAAAAATTCAAAATTTATTTAATTAAAAGAAATTAAAACATGTGCAACTGGAGGGAAGTGTGACATGTGTTGAGGGTGAATAATCTCTAATTTAATTATTAAAAATTATTTAATTATGCATGAATTGATAAGTGTCAAGACAAATTTTCTTATAAAAAGAAGGAAGAGTAAGGAGGAAAGGACCCTATTGTTGGATGACGGAAATGCTTGCAAATTTTCATGTGACTAGTTTTCTTGTGTGAGTTGGGTTGCAAGCTTTGTGCAAGAGGTGGAAGCCTCTCCTTGCGAGGGCAAGCTTGAGCTAGTTTTTGGATCTAAAACTTTGTGTGTGACCCCTTTGCAGCTCGGGGGGCTAACGGAGAAGAAGAGTACCCCTAGCATTGGCTGGGAGGTACCAATGAAGTCATGTGATTAGTAGGCGAAGGGGACACGAACGTAGTGCAAGATTCAAGTTGGAGATTATCCTCAAATTCCTTCATTATTCTGGTCACGGTACTTTAATTTCTAGTTATTAATGGTGTAGTTGAATATTAATTTGTGTATTCTAAATATGTACGAAAAGGATGGGACTATATAGTTTTATTATCTCTTGTACAATATACATTATATTGTCTTATAGCAGCAAGAATGAAAAGTATTTAGAATATTACCTTTGTTCTTTTATATACATTTAAATCCATGCATCGTGGTTGAATAGAGGTGGTTTTGGTTTATTTTTTAAGTATATCATGTTCTGTGGAATAAGAAATGGTGTGCAAATTTGTTGGAGCGATATCTATTTTTTTTAATTGCTTTATCTCTATGAAATTCCGCAAATGGCTTAATACAAGATTTTAAATGATCAAGAAAAATGAAATTGTAATTCATATAAGTTCATCAAATCCCCAGATAGCAATTCTTTGCTTGAATTTTTTTTTATATGAAATTTTTAACAATGCCCTAAACGACGGATCATTAGTTTTTGAGAATCTACATGGTAGCCAAATTCATATTCTATCAATTAGATTCATGAAATTATAGAACCCAATCACTGTGTATGTTGAATCCTAAAGAAGTAGGTACCAAATTTACAGGTTAATTATGTATGTGTTTTGTTTACTATCGCTCTAAAAATGCATGATATGTATTTACTGCTGATCTTAGGATTTTGTTTTGAAATAAATCCTATTTAGATTTATGTTGAAAATAGAGGTGTTGAACAGGGGGTTTTTTTTAAGCATTGTTATGACATTTTTCATTGGTCAATTATTTACTTGTCATAGCCTAGGATAGATGTCAAGATTCTAAATATTGTCTTGTCCGATTGAGAGAGGATTGATCCTTTTGGGATTCATTTTTTTTTTTTAATTTAGAAATTAGAGCACCAGGACGTAGAAAGGTTCTCTTGCTACTCCTTCAACGGGGATATGCGATCAGTAATGTAATGCAGGTTATGTATGCATGGTTGTTTCGGGTGTGATTAATTTTTCGTGGATTTAGAATTTGTTGGTTTGTTAGTCCCTCTTTGTCCAAGTGTTGTATTAAGGCTTGATCATGCGCAATCTGTAGCTTGTATGATGTAGATCTGATCGGGTTGCAAACAATTGTTGTGTTTTTCATTCAATATTCAGTAAGTGGAATGATATTGGTTGGTCATTTAAGATGTCTATTATTAATGTTTCAATCTCTAAAGTTAGAGATATGTTTCAGTGCGATGATGTGGTGTAATAACTCCATACAATATGCTACATGGTGTATTTTCTCCTTCCTTGTTTATTAACATCTCATGCAACGAATTGGTGGCAACTTTTGGAAGCGATTGATGTAATTCAATTAATCCCTCTACTTTTTCCTTGGTTATTTCCATGCTTACATCTCTTTCACATGAAACTAGCATGTCCACATAATCAAAGTCGTGTTAATAATAAGAATATTGAATACCTACTAATAATTATATCATCAATTGGAAAGCAAAT
The DNA here is from genome assembly GCA_000966675.3 of Picea glauca. Taxonomy (NCBI): domain Eukaryota; kingdom Viridiplantae; phylum Streptophyta; class Pinopsida; order Pinales; family Pinaceae; genus Picea; species Picea glauca. The sequence goes on from JZKD02S0415754.1 coordinate 144,844, forward strand.
AACATTCAATTATGACTAATTGAAACTTCACGACATAAGTAAAGTCAAGAGACGTAGTATTTTATTTTTAATTTATCTTACAACCTACTCAATTGATATAATTAAATTCATTGTACAAGTCGCGCAACCACAAGGTAAGGAAGATGAATCGATTGCACCTTCACACCCTATGGTATCAATAAATTAAAATCCTTGGCATCAGTATCAGACCCTTAGAAAGGTTAATAATGGTATACTTTATTTGCATGATAATGATGTTGAAATTTAGTTGTGTGTAATCGTAAGTTATATTATGTTTATTAATTTGAAGTTTTTGTTTAAATTAAATTGGTATTTTTGTGTAGCATGATGTAGTGTTATTTATCTGTTTAAAATTTTGAAGTTAGTTGCTCGAATTGTAAATCTACTCCTAGATTATCAAACTAAGGTTATATTCTTGTAATCACTTACTTTTGGTGTTTAGATAAATGGGATCGTCACATGTGGTATCATAGTGGGGTCAACTCTGGGACAGGGGACTCACTATGACTTCCAATACATTTTGTTTAAATTAAGAAATATCGCTAATATAAAATTGAAATTGTTTTATGGAAGGTATGATGGTTAGAGGGTGGAGGATGAGTAGACATCGGGGTGCAGGAGTGTTAAGAACCAAATATCAAAATAGCATAAAAAACCTCAGAATAATTAATCAACACCTTGACAAAGAGAGAATTTCATATAATATGCCTCTTCGAGGGGGAAACCTCCTTATACACCACTTAAATTTACAAATACAAGATGGTTCCAAATGAAAATGTCTCCTTGGTATATATAGGAGACTAGGAGGTACAATTACAACTAATGGACCCAAGCTGACATAAATAAAATAACAATAGTAATGCAATATGCCCCAATTAAGGGGTAATGTGCCACTATTTAGGGCTTAACATGCCCCTCCCCTTCAAACAAGTGTTGTTTGCAACGCTTGAGTAATTATGGATGCTTTTGTTTAAAAGACTCATCTTCCCAAGTGGAATCTTCAGCAGGTAGTTTCCTCCACTTGATGAGATACTCTGAAATGGATCTATTCCTCAGCTGGTGAATTCTTGTGTCAGTGATAGCTTCAGGCTCCAATATTATTTTTCCTTCCTCGTCAAGTTCTGGAAATATAGTTTGAATTGGGATATTGTCACATATAACTTTCTTTAAGCATGAAACATGGTGTTGGCCCTTGGGTATGGATTAAGGAAGAAATCAAATAAAAAGGAAGAGAAAAGACAAAGTGTGAACTGCGCGGAAGACGCATGAACTAAGATTGGGGCGAAGTGGCCAAAGAAGAAGAAAATATGGAGCGAAGTACGAGAGAGAAAGTCATTGGATGAGAGAATCAAGGAGAACACGTCAGTAAGGAAGATGGATCGAGGACAACTCAACAAGTGGAAAAATCCACCAATGGATGCTTTGGAGTACTTCGCGAGAAGGAAGGAAAGACAGGTTGGTGAAGCCTGGAAAACATGGGTCAATTTGACCTAGGGTTTTGGTATTTATGGTTTTGACACCTAGGTTTTGACCTAAGGTTGTCGGTGAGCTGTTGTAATGTATAAATAAAAGTCTAGAGGATCTGGGAAGGGTTGGTGTTAATTTGATTGAGAGTTTGTCATTATTGTAGAGAGAGAGAGAGAAGTGTTGAGTGTGAGAGCCTTCTGATATTGTAAAATATTCAGCTGGGTGCGAAGATCAACCCTCCAACTGGGTGCGCAGGGAGGGGAGAGAAGAAGAGAGAGATAAATCTGCAAGCTAAGAGTGCAGATCAGAATTGTATGCTTTCATATAATATCAAGAAACACAGTTCAGTGGACGTAGCCCTAGGGAGAGGGTGAACCACATATATCTTGTTTTTTTGTGTGGTTGATGTTGTGTTTTCTGCTTTTGTTACTTTGTCGATGCATTATTATGTTAGATCTGATCTATAACTATGCGAAGTAGGCTTGCGCTTGGTAGAGAGTATTTGATCTCAGTGTGTTGTTGCCTTGGATCCACTTGCATTTCCTCTGGTAGTAGACACATGTGTCCTACAACTCCCTATTGCTACTTCGGGTGAGACTGCATCTACTTCGCAGGTGTTTCTGAAAGGGCCAGTTGTTAGGGCTCGTTGGTGCATTGTTAGAGTTGAACCCTGGGTCTGCCCCTGTGCCAACAAATGGTTATGTTGTCCTCACAATGCATTACAGAACTAAAATAATTCAAGAAGAGAGTAGTTGAATCAGTGTGGGAGTTTGATCAGAGGTTTAAGACCTTAACAGGCCATTTGAGTTTTCATATTCCAGATGAACAAAATAAAGAATGGTTCATTGTTTCCCTCTTACCACACATCAGAGTCCCTCTGATGCAACAGAAAATCGCTTCATAGTCTGAGGCATTGGAGATTGCCATGAAACTAGAATCAGACCCTATGGGAGAATCCAACTCAGCTATGAGTCGAATTTTAAGTCAGTTAACTAGCTTTTCTCTACAGGTCGAAGATATGAAGAAAGACAAGGGAAAAGATAAAAGAGAAGATATATGGTGCATTACACGCAAATCAGAAGGCCATGATAAGGAGCATTGTCCTCTATTTCATGAATACTTGGCCTCGAGAGCCCCGAGCCCTTTGAAACAAATTACTCTACCTTGGTGCGAGGTATGTAGATATCGACATTGCCCTGTTGAATGTTATTACATGCAAAAATATATTCAGACACCTACAAAATTTTACTGCATATTTTGTAAATATGTGGGGCACGACGAGAAAGACTGTAGATCTTATGACCTATTACATGAAAGATCAAGAGACACATATAGGATACAAGGTGAAGTACAACAAGAAGGAACTACTCCGCAGTATAATTCCCCAGGAAGAAGAAACTTCAACCCTCGTGGTGGATTCAGAGGAAGAGGATGAGCAGGAGGCATGGGTCTAGGTCGAGGTTAGATCGTTTGTTACAACTGCACACAGCTAGGATACTTGGAAAGGGACTGTCAGAACCCTTGTACCACTTGCAGCTACTACAACTCATTTGAACATGTCATCGAAGATTGTCCTGCATTGTTAGCCAAACTTCAGGAAATACGAGGAGGAAACTAGCAAGTACAACTAATCTCATCAGAACCTTGTGGAGAGGATCCCAGAGTCGATGTAATCACAAGAGGAGGCGTTGTTACAGGAGAAGATAGAATGACACCGGGAAAGACTACAGAGGAATCAGGGGTTAGGAAAGCTACATAGAAGACACAAGTGTTTGATGCAAGGAAAGAAAAACAAACATTTGAGGAGGCGAGAAAAGAATTTGGGAGAGATCAGGCTTATTCATCAAAGGCTCAACCAGAAGTAAGAGAATGTGGAATGCCTCTAGCATTCGATCAGTCTGCTCCACCAGGAGAAGGAAAAGAAGTAAGCAAGCTCATGGAATTCTTATGTACTTGCATCAATTTGATTAAGGATGAAAGAGTTGTATAAGAACAACAGAGCTTGATAAAACAGTATGAGATAGGCAGAACAGACCCCCTGCTAAATAGAGAAGTACACCAAGTATCTATAAAGAGATGAACAAATAAGGAACTACACCTGAATGCTCAAATTGGAGAGTATGATATAGACTATGTGGTCCTCGACTTAGGTTCATAAGTCAATGTTATGACGAAGTAGACCTTGGCACTGATGGGAAAGCCTAAGTTGATCTATTCCCCTATCAGGCTCAGAATGGCTAATCAACAAGCAATGAGCCCCTTTGGGAGGCTGGATCATGTCCCTGTGGACATTGATAGGGTAAGAACATTTGTGGACTTCGAGGTGATTGAGATAGTTGATGATAGTTGTCCTTGTCCTGCGCTATTAGGAATTGATTGGGCTTTCAATAATTCCAATGTGGTTGATTTAAAGAAAATAAGAATGACATTTGAAGGAGTTGGTCTTAGGGTCATTGCACCTTTGGATCATGATGAAGGTTGCAGATATACAGAACCCATTAGACAAGAATATTGTGCTTATGAACTTGAGAATATATACAAATTGACAGCAAGACAGCAGGATTACATTAATCCTACAGCAGATGGGAACCTAAGCTGGCAAAGTGACAGTGCATGCTCATCAGATTCAGAGGAAGCACTAGAGATCTGGCATAACAAAATGTACGAAGTATCTACGCGGATATGTGCTAGACTGACCAAGGAAGTTTGTTGGATTGGAACAGAAGTAAGTAACTTGCCCACCTTTGATGGTTTAAATCATTTAGAAGATTTCTTGTTGGAATTTGAAGAAATTGTACCAGTACAACAAAGGTTGTTGGTACTGGATGAGGCCTTGAAAGAAACTCCAGCAAGATGGTGGGGAACACACAAAAACAACAATGTGGACTGGGTACAATGTTGCACTTTGATGACAGCACGCTTTTCAAAACAAGTAGAAGCTGTGAAGTTAGATACACAGGTCGAAGTTGTCTGAAGGACCATGTGCGAAGTTGTGAGGAGGCCTAGAGCGGCACTCCTCAAGAGCAGTGGGTGCACAAATTCATTAACATGCTGGACACAACCCCTATCAATTGGTATCTTCAAGCATAACTGCACCTCACCACTGCACATTGGAAAGGTATGACCCGGAACTTTGTAACTACCTTTTTATTTGAAAGTCAGTACCCTACAGTGGATCAAGCGCTACAGATTGTAAGACAGAGAGTCTTTGAGGAGGCACCTACCCACCCTGTCGAGCAAGAAGAGGATGAATGGGTTGCACCTCTTCATAAATTGCAAGGTTGTTACAACATCATTGCAGATGAAGACGATGATCCTAGGAATGTGAGCATCGCAGAAACAGAAGGACAGAGAGACATAGAAGGACCAGGAATTGAACTACCTTTTATTGGACAGCCAATTAAAATCAAGAAAGTTAGCATTGGAACAGAGGAAACACCGAAGCTTGCAAACGTTGGGGATTATTGGGATGCTACCACTGTTGACAAGATCACAGAGTTACTGCATGAATACCAAGACTTGTTTCCAACCAAGTTCACTAATATGAAGGGCATTAAAGGGCCCATGGGAGAGATGAAGATCCCCTTGAAACCAGATGCAAGGACAATCAAGAAGAGACCCTACATATTGAACCCCAAATATAAGGAGAAAGTCAAGATTGAGCTCGACAGAATGTTGGAAGCAGGAATCATAGAACCTGATGAAGAGTCAGAATGGATTAGATCTATGGTGGTGCAGGATAAGAAGACAGGAGAGATCGGGATCTGTGTATATCTCAAGAAGTTGGACGATGCATGTTTACTTGACCCATTCCCTACACCATTTACTGACGAAGTGTTAGACAATGTGGGAGGACAGGAGGTCTACTCCTTCATAGATGGATTTTCAAAATATCATCAGATCAGGATTGCCAAGGAAGATCACCATAAGACCACCTTTGCAATAGAATGGGTATCCTACCAGTACAGAGTGATGTCATTTGGATTGAATAATTCCCCAGCCATCTTTTCTAGGGTGGTGGTCGAAGCATTCAAGGAGTTTTTACATAAATTTCTAGAAGCATATTTTGATGATTGGACTATTTTTATCTTATTGAAAAATAACATTGAATGTTTAAGACTAATGTTGGATAAGTGCAGGCAATGTCAGATTGCCCTGAATCTGAAGAAGTGCATCTTCTTTTCACCCTTTGGAGTGTTGCTAGGCCATATTGTGTGTAAGCAGGGATTGCTGGGAGAACCATCTTCAGTCAGACAGTTGTGTATTGCACTTGGACATAATGGATACTACAGGAAGTTCATTAAGGGCTATGCACAGATTACATCACCCATGAAGAAGATTTTGAAAAAAGATTGTCAGTTTCAATGGACAAAAGAATGCCAGTAGAGCTTCGACACACTAAAACATAAAATGGTTACTGCGCCTATTCTGGTTTTCCCAGATTGGAGTAAGGAATTTCACATGCATGTCGATGCTTCATCTATTGCACTAGGAGCAGTGTTAGCACAACCAGGAGCAAGAGATATTGACCACCCGTTAGCCTTTGCTAGCAAGAAGCTATCTACAACTAAAATCAATTACACTACCACTGAGAGAGAAGGTTTAGCCATGGTGTATGTGCTGCAAAAATTTCACCACTACTTGTTGGCAGTACACTTTAAGATGTTCATTGATCACTCTGCGCTGAAGCACCTAGTCAACAAACTAGTCTTTGGGGGGAGAATATGCATATGGCTTCTGCTATTTCAGGAATATGATTTTGAGATTGTGGTCAAACCAGGGAGAATGAACAAAGGACCTGACCACTTGTCCAGGTTGGAACACTTTGAGGAACCTCCTAGTTTGGAGGATATGCTACTAGATGCACAATTGTTGGCCATCAGGAAGGTTGATGATCACTTCACCGAGATAGTTCAGTTCCTATCAACAGGAATGGCACCTCACGAATATACAGTCACTCAAAAGAAACAACTGGTAGTTTGCACTACATATTTTTCACTTATAGTTGGACATATATACAAGATGGGACCAGATGAGGTCTTGAAGAGATGTGTTATGGAGGCAGAAAGACCACTAATTTTGGCAGAATCACATGAAGGCATCGCAGGAGGACACTATGCAGGATAAGCAATAGCGCGGAAGGTTATTAGAGTTGGCCTCTGGTGGCTCACTTTACACAAGGATGCTAAGGATTACTACAAAGCCTGTGATGTATGCCAACGAGTTGGTAAACCGTCTAGAAGAGATGATATTCCTTTAGCACCCTAGCTAACCTTACAGGCATTTAAGAAATGGGCCATTGATTTTGTGGGACCTATAAATCCACCAGGGAAGCGCACAGGAGCAACGTACATAATTACTGCGATAGAGTACTTGACCAGATGGGAAGAAGTAAGAGAAGTCAAGGATTGTAGTGCAACTACAGCTGTGCACTTCATATTTGATGACATCATAACTAGGTTTGGATGCTCGAAGATCCTTATGAGCGATCAAGGCACACATCTTATTAATAAGACCATTGAAGCCTTGACTGAGGAATTTGCAGTTCATCATCAGAAGAGCACACTCTACCATCCACAAGTGAATAGGACAGTTGAATCATTCAATAAGATCTTGTAGACAGCGCTAGCAAAGATTTGCAGTGTGAATAGGGATGATTGGGACTTGAGAGTACCAGTAGTGTTATGGGCCTATAGAACCACTTGCAAGAAGATGACAATGCAGACCCCCTTTAAGTTGGTCTATAGCCTAGAAGCAGTTGTACCCATGGAATATTTGGTTCCTAGTCTAAGAATTGCATCCTTTACAGATATGGATGACACTGGCATTGTTCAAGAGAGGCTCATGCAGTTGGTCTAACTGGAGGAAGACAGGTTTATTGTAGGATTCCATCAGTAGGTGCAGAAGGAAATAGAAAAGGCCTATCATGATAGACACGTCAAGAAGAAAGCTTTTAAGCAAGGACATCTGGTATTGGTATACGACAGTAAGTTCATGAAGCATCCTGAAAAGTTCAGGACACATTGGCTTGGGCCTTATGAGGTTGCCTATGTCACAGAAGGAGGATCTGTGTAGTCAAAGACTTTGAATGGGGATTGGAAGGAAGGTTTGGTGAACGAGAGCCAGTTGAAATTGTACTATGACAACCAGCTACCTCGTAGCCATCAGTAAGAGAAAAAGAAGAAGGGTCCAGGTACCAGGTGTAGTTGAAACAGGGTACTAGACACAAAAAAGACAGTTTGCACACAGTGGGGAAGCATAGAGCAGAAAGTACAGGCTACCCCACGCAGTTTGAAGTCGAAGTGAAACAAAAGGTTTAGATATGAAGAGCCTTGAGATGAGTCACAGATGAGTGTTGGGGGCCTATTGGCCCTTGGGTATGGATTAAGAAATAAATTTAAGAAAAAGGAAGAGAAAAGATGAAGTGCAAACTGCGCGGAAGACGCATGGACTGAGATTGGGGCGATGTGGCCAAAGAAGCAGAAAATATGGAGCGAAGCACAAGAGAGCAAGTCGTTGGACGAGAGAATCAAGGAGAATATATCAGCAAGGAAGATGGATCGAGGACAACTTAGCAAGTGGAAAAAGCTACCAATGGATGCTTTGGAGCACTTCACGGGAAGGAAGGAAAGACAAGCTGGTGAAGCCCAGAAAACGCGGGTCAAGTTGACCTAGGGTTTTGGTATTTATGGTTTTGACACCTAGGTTTTGACCTAAGGTTGTCGGTGATCTGTTGTAATGTATAAATAAAGGTCGAGAGGACTTGGGAAGGGTTGGTGTTAAGTTGATTGAGAGTTTGTCATTATTGTAGAGAGAGAGAGAGAGAGAGAGAGAAGTGTTGAGTGTGAGAGCCTTCTAGTATTGTAAGATCTTCAGTTGGGTGCGAAGATCAACCTTGCAACTAGGTGTATAGGGAGGGGAGAGAAGAAGAGAGAGAGAGAGAGAGAGATCTACAAGCTAAGAGCACAGATCAAAAATGTATGCTTTCATATAATATCAAGAAACACAGTTTTGTGAACGTAGCCCTAGGCAGAGGGTGAACCACATATATCTTGTTGTTTTTTATGGTTGATGTTGTGTTCCTAGCTTTTGTTACTCTATTGGTGCATTATTATGTTAGATCTGATATATAACTGTGTGAAGTAGGCTTGTGCTTGGTAGAGAGTAGTTAGATCTCGGTGTGTTGACGCCTTGGATCCACTTGCATTTCCTCTGGTTGTAGACACTTGTGTCCTGCAACCCCCTATTGCTACTTCAGATGAGACTGCATCTGCTTCGCAGGCATTGCCAAAAGGGCCAGTAGTTAGGGCTTGTTGGTGCATTGTTAGAGCTAAACCCTGGGTCTGCCCCTGTGCCAACACATGGAAAACTGGGTGTACTTGCGAAGATGCAGGAAACTCCAATTTGTATGCCATAGTACCAATATTTTTTAACACCTTATAAGGGCCATAGTACTTTGGTGATAATTTAGTATCCTTCTTAGCTTGCTTGAGGGACATTTGTTTGTATGGTTGTAGTCTTAAAAATACCCAATCCCCTACTTCAAAACTTCTTTCACTACGATGTTGATATGCTTGTTGTTTCATGTGATTCTATGCCATGGTCAGGTTGTCCTTTAAAAGTTGGAGAACTTGTTATTGATGCTCGATGTGATCTTCCACTGCTTGAACCTTATATTTTTATTTTAGAGAAGAAGTGATGGAAGGTGGGTGATATCCATAGAGTGTCATAAATGGTGTTATTTTTGTTGCAGTATGAAAGGAAGTGTTATACCACCATTCTACCAAGGGTAACCACTTGAACCATTGTGTTTGTTTATCAGAGACAAAGCAATGAAGGTAGCCTTCCATACATTTTTTCACTATCTTGGTTTGTCCATCAGATTCAGGATGATAAAATGAGCTATGAGCCAATTGAGTACCCAAACAAGAAAATAATTTTGTCCAAAAATGTCCAGTGAAGATGGGATCTATGTCACTTACAATAATATTTGGGCTTCCATGTAGCTTATGAACTATCTCCATGAATGCAGTGGCAATTATACTAGCCTTGAAAGGATGAGAGAGTGCAAAAAAGTGTGCATACTTGGTCATTCTATCAATAATCACCATGATGACTCTCTTTCATTCAAACTTCGGTAACCTTGTGATGAAATTCATGGAAACCTCCTCCCAGTGCTGACTTGGGATGGCTAATGGTTGTAAAAGACATGGGGTCTTAATTGTTTCCACCTTATTTTGTTGGAAAACCAAACATTTTGCCACAAACCTTTGAACATTAATTTTAAGGCCATCCAAAAAAAACTCCTTCTTGACCCTATGGTATTCTAAAATCTAGAGTGCCCTCCTACCAAAGAGGTGTGCAATTCTAGGAGTACCTTTTGTCTGAGTTGGGATTTCTTACATAAATATAAGCAATATTTGTACCATATTGAATCATTTTTCCATGTAAATGTATCTGATGCACTAGAATCATGTTGCAACCTTTGAATGAGAGTCCACACATTTTCTTCATTCTTCCATTCATCCCTCACTTCTATTATCCAATCGGGTTGGTTGATCGAGATAGCGCAAAGAAAGGCCTCAACATCTTCATCATTTCTTGAAAGTGCATCTGTCACAACATTTTTCTTCCCCTTTTTGTAGATGATTTCAAAATCATAGCCCAACATCTTGGTCACCCATGTATGTTGTTCTTCTAAAAATAGTCTTTGTTCCAAGAAGTATTCAATACTATCATGATATGTTTTGACCTTGAAATGCCTACCTATTAGGTAAGGGCACCATTGCTTCAATGCATGTAGTATTGCCATCATTTCCTTCTCATAAATGGGTTTGTGTAAGTCCTTTACCTTGAGTGGTTGACTTTCAAAAGCAAGGGTCCTTCCTTCTTGCATTAGAACAACACCAATTCCATTTCCCGAGGCATCGCATTCCACAATAAGGGTTTTTGTGAAGTTTGGTGTGGTAAAGACAGGAGCTTTGCACATCGCCTCTTTAAGTTGTTCAAAATATTGAGTTGCCTCTGGAGTCCATGAAAATGCATCATTCTTAGTTAATGTCGTTAAAGGTGCTTCTATTCTTCCATAGTTTCGAACAAACCTACAGTAGTAACCTGTCAAACCCAAAAATCCTCTAAGATTCTTCAATGTTTTGGGAATCGAGCAGTCCATCATGGACTTAATCTTGTTAGGTTCTACCTTGACACCTTCATGAGATACAATATGACCCAAATACTCTACCTCCTTCACCCCAAAGAAACATTTGTATGGTTTGGCATATAGTTTTTTCTCCTTTAGTAGTTGTAGCACCTTTTCAACATGTCGACCATGATCCTCCCAAGACTTGCTATAGATTAGTATATCATCAAAAAATACTAACACAAATTTTCGAAGGAAGGGCTTGAAAATGGAATTCATCAACCCTTGGAATGTGGAAGGTG
>JZKD02S0415754.1:155883-184866 GCA_000966675.3 Picea glauca
AGGAAGGGCTTGAAAATGGAATTCATCAACCCTTGGAATGTGGAAGGTGCATTCGTAAGGCCAAAAGGCATGACCAAAAATTCATAATGGCCTTCATGAGTTCGGAATGTTTTTTGGGGGATATATGCTTCCTTCATTCTAATCCGATGATACCCTGAATGGAGATCCAACTTTGTGAAGTAGATCATTCCATGTAGTTCATCTAACAATTCATCAATGACGGGAATGGGAAAGTTATCTTTAATAGTGATCTTATTGAACTCTCAATAATCAGGACACATACACCATGAGCCCTCTTTCTTGAGTACCATTACCACTGGTGCAAAGTAAGAACTTTGGCTAGGTCTAATAATGCAGCCTCTAACATTTCTTCAACCATACACTCAATTTCACTCTTATGGGAATAAGGGTATCTGTAAGGTCTGATGTTAGGAGGAACACTCCTAGGAATTAGGTGAATAACATGATCATGATTTTGAGTGGGTGGAAGACCTCTGGAAATATCTTCAAATACTTTGGAATGCTTATCAATGATCCCTTCAAGATCTAGGGGAATAGATGGCTTAGATGTTTGAACATCTAGTGAGAATAGTTGTACAATTACACCTTTATGCACATTTTTCAATAATTTTGTCATGCCATTAGAGCTTATCACCTTACTGGGTTTCCTTGTGATACCCCTTAACTCAATTTCCTTTCCTTCCCATGAAAATTTCATGAAAAGTTCTTGAAAATTAAAATCCATTGTTCTCAATGATTGTAACCATTGGACTCCTAGTACGACATCGGCACCACCCATGGGTATATAAATCATTGGAATATTCATTACATATTCCCCCATAGTAAGATTGATCTTACGGAATTTTCCTGAGCAATGGATAGTTCCTCCATTTGCAATCATTACTTGAAACTATGGTGCTGGATATATAAAGCAATTGAGAGATTTAGCTAATTTATAGTGAATGAAATTATGAGTACTACCATAATCGATTAGGACTATTACCTTTTTCTTTTTGATATATCCTTCGATCTTGAGGGTTTGAGGAGTGTTAATTCCATCCAATGCATTACATGATATCATGGGAGTCAACTCTTCAGAAGAAATATCTTCTGCATTTTCATCTTGAGATGGTTCTTATTCTTGTTCTTGTTCTTGTTCTTGTTCTTCTTCCTCTTCACAATCTATGTAGAATAATTTATTCTCACCACACTTATGTCCCTTATTATACTTGTTGTCACAATTAAAGCATAAACCTTTTTCTTTTCTTTCTTCCAATTGTTGAGGTGTCAACCTTGTAGGTTGAGGTGTTTTAGAAGAAGGAAAATTATTCTCTTGATAGATGTTAGGAGTGGTCCTTCTAGTAGCCATAGCCATATTTTTACTTTCAACATTTATCGCCACCCTGAAATCATTCTCTAATGATTTGGGTTCCCAAAGGCGAACCTCATGTTGAATGTTATCCTTTAAAGTTCCTATGAATACATTAATCAGGTGCTCATATGGAATATATGTTACCTTTATATTCAATCTTTGGAAGTTCTCAATGTGCTCCGCAACTGAACCCTTTTGCTTGAGATTTATCAATTGGATAAAGAAGGTATTGCTCCTTATATCCTCATCATGTGCTATCATTTCTTCCATGAAAATTTTCCAGGTGACAAGTGATTTGTGAGAGTAAAGCCATCAATACCACACAATTTTATTGGGATCTAAATATAAAGAAGTAATTCATACCTTTTGTGTGTGTGGCCCATCATGTAGATCAAAGAACTGCTCCATATGAAGTATCCATGTGATTGGATCTTTGCCATCAAACTTCCTCATATCGATCTTAGAAACATGGTTGGTCTTCAACCCAAAGTTGGAGTTTCTCCAGTCTTGATTCATCTTTCCTTGTGTCGTCTATATTAGGAAATTTTCCAATCCTTCCATGATCTCCATTTTTAAACCATCCATCTTAGTATCCATTATTGCCTCCAACTTAGCTTCAATTGAATCCATTATCCCTTGCAATTCATATTTTGTTATTGTTGTTGGGCCCGCGATATGGTTAATTTAATGATGTTGATTAGATCCTTTTTTACCAATATTATATGTGCATTTTCCTATTTTGAAGAGTTTTTGTGTTAAATCGTCGTAGTTCATACCAGGTATGTATGATTTATGTTTTACGGTGATTTTGAGTATAATTCAGCATGTTTTAATGATTTTAGGAAACCAATTCCCGTTATGTGTGTCACGGAGCAAAATCATAGGTCATTTTGCATCCGACACTCCGTTCGGTACTCCATCTGACACTTCGTCTGGTACTCCATCTGGCACTCCATCTGACACTCCATCCTACACTAAAACCATGGGTGATTTGGTGGTTATCATATCGGCGGCCAACGATGGGTGAATCAAAGACATGGGTTTTCTTCGCGCTCATGGCCTCCAGCTACTGAACTTCTAACAACTCAGATTGGGTTGTTATGCTGAGCGTTTATTGGCTCACCTTGTTTCTAGAACCCACTGATGGTTAAGACGCATTGAATGTGATTTGTTGTTTTTAGAGGAGGTCAACCCTCCCAGTGGTCGACCTCTTAGCTTGTAAATCTATAAATACCACCTCAATGATTAGACAAATAGTTAGGGAGGAGATCAGAAGAATAGTTATTCTTTGTTTTGCCAATCCCAGACATATTTTCTAAAACTGTGTTTTTTTATTTTAAATGTTGAAATTGTGTTAACTGAGCTCATGATTCATCCTTGAAGAGTAGCCACGACCTGCTGGGGGGCCCACCTGCAGTCTGGGTGAATATTTAGTTAGTTTTCTCGTGAATTTGAGTAGTGTAATCGCCATTATGTTTATTTCTTGTACATGAGTTTTATTCTCTTTATTTTCTGTATAAATTGTTGTTTATGATTTAATTGTTTTAGTTTAGTTTTGCAGGTTATTATGGAGGCTATTGTTAATATGCAATGATCTTTTAGTTGATAGGGAATGAAATTGCAAGTTCTTAGCTACTAACCCTATGTGTAATTAGATGATAGCTAGATTTTCTTTATGCTGAAATAGAGTATAAAAACAAAGTTAAAACAGAGTAGTTAGTTTATGGTTTCTTTGACAAGCTTCGGTGGATGGATAGTTGTTAGTTTTAGTTTTCATTTTCAGTTTGCTTATCTAATTGATGTTTAGTTTTGTTATTTTAGTTGTTAGTTAGTTTTCTCATTTAGTTTCTTGTCATATGCTGAAATAGAACTAGGATTTAATTTATGTTTTATGAGTATTTTCCAATTGCAAATTAATTTGTTAAAATAGAATTAGTTTAGTTTATTTCATGCAATTTCCTTTCTAGATTTAGGTTGCAATTTTAATTCAAAGTTGATTATTAAGTTAGTTTTCAATTATGAATCTATGTAGTATGAATTTTCTTAATTAGCATAGAATGCAATTGAATTTCATAGAATAGTGTTTTTTTTATACTGTTGATTATTAATGCATGATTGAATAATCACATGGATATGCAGGATAGTTGATGTTGCTTCTATAATGGCTAAGTTCTCATTGGATTGTCTAATTCATACTTTTCATTTTTCTATCGAAGTCAATATTGATTTTATCCCTCTTGAGTTATCGTTAATTGTTAAGTTCTGTCGTGATATCATAAGACACCGGAGATATAACCATCAACACTATATCTGAGTTTTCTTGCTTTCGTAATATTAGAAGATAGTTTCCTTGCTTTTGTAGATTAGATAGTCTTCTTGCTTTGGTAGATTAAAGAATAGTTTTCTTATCATAGAATAAAGAGTAGTTGTTGATTACTTTTATGGTCATGATGCCTTCAATTTAGTAGATTAAGATTGCCTTTTATAAATTAGAAGTAATTGTGAGTTTAATTTAAGAATAGAGTTCACTTGCTTATTAGTTTGATTAGTTTCTTATTGAGTCATCTTGATTAGTTTACTTGTTGTAGAAGTTATCATAGGTTAGTTAGTTGCTTGCTTTCTTGTTTACTTGCTTCAATAGGGTAGTTGCTTGCTTGTCTATTTGCTTTAATAGGATAGTTGCTTACTGAATTTGAGTAGGTTAATTAAAGTAGTTTGTTGTTGTTATTGCTTAGTAGGTAGATTAAATAGATAGTTTGTTTATCCTTATTGTCATGATTAAGTTAGTTTGCTTTAAGTAGGGTTTTCATTTGCTTTCTTAGAACTATCCATCGATCCTTTGTTCAAAAGTTACTTAGGGTAAATAGTTTAAGTTTCTTGATAGGGTTTGATCATTAATAGTCTTTGCTTGAATAGATTATCCCTTAGATAGCCCATTTCCTTAGTTAGACTATACTACCTCTAGCCTTTCTTCCTTGATACATATAGTGCTACAACTCTAAGTTTACTTACCCCGGGTTGACAATTTAATTGAGGGTTTTTAGTGTTTTTTAGTGCATATAGAACACCCATCATTTTTGGCGTCGTTGTTAGGGAGTTGTCTCAAGGTAGGAAATAATTAGGAAATAGAGCACTTCTAAACCTTAGCAATAGTTTGGTGGTGGGGGGAATTTAAGACGAGAGGTAAGAACCTGCGCATATGCCATAGCAGGTTCCCCCAAACCCAATGGTAGTTTTCTTTTTTTTTTGTTTGCTTTCATGAACAGACCTAGAGACCCAAAAGGTAGATAAATTAAATCTAAATCAGATCTTTCAACCAAGGTTCGTTTCGACCTTTTTGGGGGAAGGAGCGTTCCACTCATAAACTCCACAGACCGATACCAAAAAACAAGAGCTAGATCAACTCAAAGAGACTAAGACAAGGAGCACTATAGAACGGGAAATTGAAGCATGAGTAATAGTGGAACAAGAGGCAAGACCACTTGAGCCTTCTGCAAAACCAAATAATACAACCTTTGTTTTCTTACCACCATCAGGAGATCCTAACTTTGAAGACATCATAGACCCTAAACAGGTGAATACCTTGTTTGGTAGTTCAGCCAACATAATTATCTCTCAAGTTGACACAGAAACTTTGGCACCAATCTCAACTGGCTCGAGTAGAGTCCCAGACACCCAAACAATAGGAAGACCTTCCCATCAGAGGGATACCTTGTTCTCTTCAAGAATAAAACCACTTAAGTACTCTCTTTTTGGAAACCAAACCAGTATGGATGATCAGGGGGATCACAACAATGTAAAACATGGGGAGGAAGAAGAAGCTAGAAACCAGACCGAAACTACCTTTGGGTTTCCAATTTTGGACAACACATTGAATGTCAATATAAAAAATATTCCCCTCTCAGCACTGCCCACCTTTTATGGTAAAAGCAGCGAAGATACAGATACCTTCCTATTTGAGTTCGACATCTTGTGTAGGAGCTACAAGTACCTACAATATGCCCAGAAACTAAAACTCTTTCCTGCCACCCTCAAGGAATTTGCGCTAAGATGGTTCATGGGGTTGGGAGAATCCAGTATTAGGTCTTGGGAAGCCATGAAAGATATATTTCTCAAGAAGTACCAAGGCTACTGCAAGACCAAAGAATCTCGTAACAATATTTTCAAAATACAACAATTAGAAGATGAGAATATTGAGGACTATATGGAACGGTTTGCATACATCTTCTAGAAGTCAAAATACCATGACCTCCCAGAGGATGTAGTTAGGGCTCTTTTCCTTAAGGGAATTTCAGAAGAATACCTAGAGATGCTTAACCCGATGGCATCAAGTGACATATCTAATAAAGCATTTGCCGAAATATATGAGATGTGTAAGAATTACTCAAGGAGTAGAGCTAAAACATGAAAGAATGTCTGGGATCCTTATAATAGAAACTTAAAACCAGTTAGTTCAGGTGGTATCACAAGAGCAGAGATAGGGAACCTTTGAGAGAACTTCAAGATAGATATCTTAAGCACAATAGGCTCCCAGTTGGACACCCTAAAAATTAAAAAGAAACAAGAGGAGGAAAATGCAACAATGAGTATATATTGCCCAAGATGTAGGAGGAAGCATTCCTCAAGGCGATACCCATTAGATAACATTTCAGTTTGTGGCTTCTGCACAGAAGACCAGTCAACTGAAAAATGTCCATTATTGCCCGGTTTGTTAGCCATATATAGAAGTGGGGATCTTGGGGAATCCTCTTATGCACCTAGGAGGCCATGGAAACCTAGGAACCATCCCACATACCTAGATCTACAATCTCAAGTTCCACCCTATTATCAACAATAACAACAACAGTGGAAATCACCAAGTTGGAAAAACTGTTCTACACAGTACCAACATCCTTGGCTTCAAGTATGGAGAGGAGGGCATAACCAAGGAAACCCTCAAGCTCCACTTGTCCCTATGTCTAGCCATCCTTATCCTCAGTTTCCACCAAACACTCTGCAACTTCTGCCAGGTTTTGTTCCACCACCTTTACCTCCTATTCCAAAACAACAACCGCTACAATATCATAATACAAGCTCCCCAAGACCGACATTATTACCGGCACAACCATTTCCCAATACCAATAATAAGCCCACTCAACCTCTTCACAATGTTGAGATGCAGGCCTTCCCGACATATGTTATTACTCCTATTCCATTACAGGAGATTCAACTAAGGTCAGGAAAAGTTATGGACAGGCAGAGGCCTTCAGTAGTCATCCGGGAAGAAGAGGAAGAAGAAACCCCCAAACAACCTACGGATGACACTAGGTGGGAATATGTTATTATTCCCAGGGACCAAGAACCCAATCTTCCCCAAAATGAACCTTCATACGTTACGAAATCTCCTCCTTATCCAGAAAGATTGGTAATCGAGAAACCTACCACCCGACCGGAATTTGACATCTTGAATGAATTGAAGAATATTTGTGTCCAGATTCCCTTGCTACAAGCCATTAAGGACATTCCAATCTACATTAAGGTAGTCAAATAATTGTGTATTAAGAAGCTAGGTAGGAAGCATAAGGACCCTCCTACAGTACATTTGACAGGAGAACTTTTCGAGTATATATCAGAGCAGTCGAAGCTAGCAAAATATGGGAACCCAAGAAACCCTGTAGTGACCATAACCATTAATAAGGTCTCCATTGGGAACACTCTCATAGACCTAGGGGCAGCCATCAATGTTATGACCACTACTACCTTGGTGAAATTACAGTTACAACCTCTTCTTAGGCCTACCCCAACCATTTTTGAATTAGCAGATAAGACTAGGGTTATATCTGAAGGAATCTTGGATGATATCATAGTTACTTTAGCCTCATGGGAGTACCCAGTAGACTTTCTTATCATCCACTCAAAGGATCCTACCAAAGGTCATCCTGTCATTTTGGGAAGATCTTGGTTAGCCATAGCCAATGCATTTATTGGCTATAGAGAGAAAGAAATGATCATCTCAAATGGACTTTCTATCTAGAAGCTCACCATCTACCCTCCAGCTCAACCTATCATGGAGAATCTATGGTGACTTGAATGTCCATATGAGAATGAGGACTAGGAAGAATCTGTATTGCCATGTGACCATGCCTAGGCACTTCAAGAGCACACAATGGAAAATGTGCTAAACCAGTTCATTTATGCTATCACATGTGTTGATTTTCCACAATCTTTTCCCCAATTTGAGTACATGTTTGGGGAACAATTTCAGGAAAAATTGGACCCATCCATTTTGTCTTTGACATATTTTATCTTCGATATAGATGATTCTGCCATGTCTTATACCATGCCATATGAGATTGGCCCAGGAAAATTTATACATATAAACTCTAGGCTAGATGCAGACCAACAAAAACAGTTAGTAAGTATCCTTAAAGAACAATCAGGGGCATTCACCTGGGAATACACTAACATGAAGGGTATACACCCTGACACGTGCATCCATCACATATACACCCAAGGGGAAGTAACACCTGTTAGGCAACCCCAGAGAAGGATGAACCCAGCACTCAAGGATATAGTTAAGGAGGATATCCAAAAGTTATTAAATGTCGGATTTATTTATCCCATCCCTGAGAGTAAGTGGTTATCCCCTCTTGTAGTGTTTCCAAAGAAAGTGATCAGGAAATGGAGAATTTGTGTTGATTTCCGGGAGCTCAACAAAGCCACTCTAAAGGATTACTTTCCTCTTCCTTTCATTGACCAAGTTTTGGATACCCTGTCTGGAAAGAAGTATTTCTCCTTTTTAGATGGATATAGCAGGTAAAATCAAATTCTCATAGCACTTGATGATCAGGACAATACTACCTTTACTTGTCCTTGGGTCACCTATGCCTATAGGGTTTTACCATTTGGACTATGTAATGCTCCTGCCACATTTCAACGAGCAGTACTAGGGATATTTGTTGATCTTATTCATGATTTTGTGGAGGTTTACATGGATGAATTCATAGTATATGGAAATACTTACCAGGAAGCCTTAGATAACTTAGAAAAAGTCCTTATCAGATGCCAAGAAATGAACCTATCTCTAAGTCATGAAAAATGTAAAATGTTGTTAACTGAAGGAGTGGTTCTAGGACATCATGTTTCATCTGAAGGGATAAAAGTTGATCCTGGAAAGATTGAGCTCATCGTCAGACTTCCACCCCCCAAGACTCTGAAAGAGGTAAGAATATTTCTTGGACATGGTGGATACTACCGACGATTTATTGAAAATTTTACAAAGATTGTTGCACCTAAGTTTGGATTGTTAATAAAGGATGTCGATTTTGTTTGGACTGAGTAGTGTCAAACTGCCTTTGAAACCCTGAAAGCTAAATTGTATGTGGCACTAGTTCTTAGAGGGCCCAACTGGACTCTCCCATTTCACATATCTATTGATGCCTCTAACACCCTAATAGGAGGAGTATTAGGGCAGAAATAATACCAGCAGTCATATGTCATTTATTTTGTGAGAAAGAACTTGTCCTCTACCAAGTTAAACTACACAGTCACCGAGAAGGAATTCTTGGCAGTTGTTCATGCTATTAACAAGTTTCACCACTACATTACAGGTTACAAAGTATTTGTACATACAGATCATTCTGCCATTAGATTTCTCATGAATAAACCCATAACTAATGGCCGAGTGACTAGGTGGCTCCTGCTATTACAAGAGTTTAATATCACCATGCTTGACTGACCTGGAAAGGAGAATTTGGTAGTTGATTTTCTTTCACGAATAAAAAATGAGGATGATAATATTCTTGTAGATGATAGTTTTCTGGATGAGCACCTTTTTTCCCTCTCTATAAATACCCCGTGGTTTGCAGATATGGAAAACTATCTGGCTACTAGGAAGTTACTGTCTCATTTGTCACCTCATGAAAATCGTAAAATTATTATGCAAAGTGCCAATTACTCTTGGGTTGGTCATGACCTTTTTCATATAGGTCCTTATTTGATTATTCGTAGATGTGTCTGAGAAGACGAGGTACCAGAAATCCTACGAAGTTGTCATGATGGACCATGTGGTGGCCATTTTTCTGACAAACATACAACATATAAGGTGTTACATTCAGGTTACTATTGGCCTAGCATTTTCAAAGATGTTTCCAAGTATGTGAGGAGTTGTGATAGTTTCCAAAGGATAGGAAGACCTACGTCAGCTAACGAAATGCCCTTGCGTGCCCAAGTTATGATAGAACCTTTCGAAAAATGGGCCCTTGACTTTGTAGGACCAATTTCTCCCATGTCTCGTAAGAAAAACTATATTTTGGTTTGTACAGATTATGTCACAAGTGGGTAGAGGCAAAAATCCCTATTTAGGGCTACAGAAAAATCCGTTGTTGAATTCATCTATGAAGACATCTTTACCCGCTTCGGTGTCCCTCATGAAATTGTTACAAACCAAGGCACTCAATTCACTTCCAAACTGATGAGAGAACTAACAGAGAAATATGGGATTAAACACTGTAAATATTCTCCATACCACCCACAAGCTAATGGTCAGGTAGAATCTACAAACAAAGTTCTAGAAGTTATCTTAACTAAGACTGGTCAATTACATCACCGGGGTTGGGATTATAGGATTCTAGAAGCTTTGTGGGAATATCAGACCACCTGGAGAAACACCATCGGACATACCCCTTATGAGCTAGTGTACAGGAAACAAGTACTTCTACCAATAGAATTCCAAGTAAGGACCTTTCGTATTGTCGAAGAATTGGGATTAAATTTATATGAGGCTCGGAAACAACGAGCCCTACAATTGAATGAGTTAGATGAGATCAAGCAAGATGCCATCCAACAAACAATGTTAGTCCAAAACCAGAGGAGCAAGTGGCATGACAAGTTTATTAAGAAGAAACACTTCCAACCTGGTGATTGGGCTTTGTTGTTTGATTCCTGATTTAAAACCTTCAAAGGAAAACTCACCACCCGGTGGTTGGGTCCTTACGAGGTAATCACTGTACATGATAATGGAGTTGTTAAAATCAAAACAATTGACGATGGACAAGTCTCCTTTGTAGTAAATGGACACCGACTCAAATTTTATCATAAGCCCATTTCCAAGGAAGACTTTCTACAGGTCATATCAACTAACAAGGCATTGGCCTTAGTAGATGGGGAAGTCCCCCCTTGTTCTTGAATGTTTTCTTAATTTTCTACTATACATATGTAAATAATTTTGAATTTTGTTGATAAGCAATTCTATAGATTTCTATAGATATTTATTTCACCGGGAGTAGACAGTTTCAAGAAAATATAAAAGAAGGATTATTCTTCGAAATATTTTTATATTTGAACCTTTTTGTCTGCTAAGCATCAAATGAATAATGACTTGTTGTAATTAGCTATTTTTTTGCAAAGATTTTAATCTTCTCTTTTTCTTAAGGTATTTAAAAAAAAAAAGTTGCTCTTTGTTATCGGGCTAATTGTTAAGTGCGGACACAAATCAATCCCCCTAGCTTCACTACGAAACTAGAGCAAAACAAGATAGTACACTAATCTTTCTTCATTTTCAATTATCAAATGAGAAATGGATCTAGAACATACCTTTTATATATTGAAGATCCGACTTCGCCAATGCAATCCAACCTTCGTCATGAATTTTATGAGAAATATCTGCAAATAAGCACAAGCCAACGAAGACAAGAATAACAGAGTCTATTTGATATGAAACTATGTACGTGATCAAGGAATCGTACAATATGGACAAATAACATTCATATAGGAAAGAAAATCATATCTATATTAAAGAATGTGGAAGAAAGATACAACCAGATGCCTTGATGTTGTCAGGATCCTTCCAATAGTTCCTTGCTTCCCATACACTTCTAATCCACAGGATCTGAGACTGTAGATCTGATAGCTACTCACAATCTATCTTGACAAATCAAAGCTCAAAACCACTCTACAAGCTCCAAAAACTCCAAGCTACAAAACCCAATCTCAATCCAACTAACTTTCTCCATGAGAGCTCCTCTCCTTTTATAAGATGAAGAGGATAAGGTGAGGAGGTTAGGATGATCCCACTAAATCATGAAAGCGAGTAAGATATAAACTGTTCAGAGGCCACCTCACCATAGAAGATTCTCCTTCTAGAAGCATCAAGAAGATGCTTTTTTTTCCCACGTACAGGAATTTTCGCACCCTAGCTATAATGCAGCCTGCGGAAACTCCGCAACCTAGATTTAGTACAGCCTACGGAAATCAGGAATTTCCACACCTTGTGTATAGGGCAGCCTACAGAAATCCTCTTTAATAGGGTTTTTACAAAGGAAAATACAACTTCTTCTCTCAGTAAAAGTTCTTCTCCCTTCTTTCTTCAGGAATTCAGGCCACTGACCCCTCTGAAGGCAACAGATAGGTTTACATCATTAACGGTCATAGGGATGACGAAAATAATGTGTAACACTCTTGAAAATATCCACCACTATATAAAGAAGTGATACCATAACCATCAAGCTTAGAGGTCTCTCGTACAGTTTTCCCAAGAAACCTGAGTAAGTGAGTAAATTATCTTTATTAAAGAGTAACAAGGAGGTCTTATTAGCAGTTAGTCATGGAAATATCACAATAACTTACAAAAGAAGAAAGTGAGTTGAGCCTAGAGATACCTTTATGTTCTTTCTCAATGGTACCATCCACTACACACTAAATAGCTTGATTATATCATATCTTTATATAGGCCATGTCCGCTTAAGTACCCCTTACATCAGGACAATCACTAAGGAATATAACGGAAAGTCATCCTCTAACATAAATACCATCCCAATTAAAAAAAAAAATGTTTTCAGAGTTGTTCCCCCATCTTCTTGCACAAAGAAATATTATACTAAAATCTTAAAAGATGGAGGGCTAGTCTATGAAGGTGTGAGAGGCTAACCCGATGGGATAGTGAACAGGTCTGCTGGCAGCGGGTACCAGCCTGTGGTGTGACTAGGTAAACCCATCGGAGTACTGAACAGGCTTGCTGGCAGCGAGGCATTCTACCTAGCGAGGATGATAATCTGACAAAAAATAAATAACAAATTTAAACTTGTCCTGATGTATAGCATTACTTGTAGACAGAGCTGACATGAAGTATGTATGGTTAAGCTAAGGTTAATGAACTCCATAAACTTTCCATTTGGAACTAACTTTGAGACTATCTTGAAACTCTCTTACCTACCTCTTCTTATCTATATATAGGATCTCTTATCCTATAGGTGGGGCCATCTTTTAATCGTCTCGTCAGACCAATCTATGAAATTTATCTCTACACTTAACAAGTTGTAAATCTTCGGTTATTGGGAGAACTGAATGGTTTCCTATATTTTTTATTGTGAGGTGTCACAATACTTAGTTGTGGAGGAGGGGTTCATGAGTTGACAAATGATAACATTACCTAGAAGAAGTAAATCTTTGTAAAAATTTATGTGTATTGTTTTCATGATACAAGTTATTACATCAACAGTCATTTTATTTCTTCGAAATGCTAATTTCCTGTGTGTTATAAATTGTTGTACATATCCTTAACAGACCAATTTATTGGTTTATCTTCATTGCAGGTTGTTCATTGAAGAATTGAAATTACATGCCTTATGCGAGTGGATTGAGTAAGGATGGTGGAAAAATCAACAATAATAGAACACTCTGCCTCTTCTCTTAATCACTTTGACTGTCAAAACCATTCCAAGACTGCAGGCTATCCATTACAGAAGGTAAAAATGCATTTCACACAGAGGTGCCATATGGAGTGTTGTATGAGGTGTTGTATGAAGTGTCGTATGAGGTGTCGAACGAAGTGCCATATGCAAATAGACACTAGTAATTGTCCACAATTTCAGATAACCAGGAATTAATGGCATTTAATTGAATTAGTTCATGGCAATCAAGATCGAATGATGCAACTCTTAGACATTTTTATGATCAAATGTCCCAGCCAAAAAACTTGGAAATTTATCTAACTTTGTATCATTATGATTGCCCCCAAAAATGTGCCTTCAAATTCAAATTCGCTCACACATGCCAACTCGTGCATGCATGTGTGCAACCAATTCCACCCTAGGCACACTCATAAATGAAATTGGGTTATCCAATTATTCCTCACACTCACCTCTGCTCATTCCGATTCCCCTCTACTTATTTCATTCCTCTGTTTTTAAAACACGCCCAACCTCTATTCATTTTGTTCCTCTGTTCAATTGCTCATCTGTTCAATTGTGCTCAGTTGTTGCTCAATCGTGCCCTTCCTTGACCCGATTGCTCCCATCCTCTGTAAAACTCACCTCTGTCCATTCCTTCACACCATCACGGTGCCCAAATGATATGATCCCTCTTCCTACGTAGACCTCTTCGCCATCTCGGAGTTTGCACATTGCACGGAAGTATTTTTGTGCACAGGCTGGGGGGCATTTTTGTCTCACTTGCAGGGCCACGATGATGGCATCTCAATGCAATTTTCCATCAATTTTGATGGGAAGACAGCACGCGTGGGGTCTCTCACCTTTGGGGTCTCAAAGGAGTCCATAGTTGCAGCCACGAAGCTTCCAAGAGCGAGAGATAGATGGTTTAAAAAACACCAGCTACTGCGATCAAGCTACAACAGGGTTTTTAAACCAGAATTTCAGAACATCTCTGGAGCTAAAGGATACTCCAAGGAGTGGATAAAAGAGGATCTAATCAACCCTCTCATAGTCATCACCGGGTTGATCACATGTGAAGGTAGATATTCCACCCTTAAAGCCTGTCACTTTCGATTGTTAGCTCACTTTCAGTTCAATAAAACATTGAATTTTCCCTTCTACTTTCTAAAGAGATTGGGGAATATGTCCTATCAAGTGAGGAAGAATGTAACCAACCCCCACAATAGTCTCTTTCAACATGGCCTTATCAAACTCCTTGTTTTAGTCGAAGTGGAAAAAACAGGGGCAAACTTGGGATGAATTCATTTACCAATTTGCAAACCCTCACTTGAAAATTAAGACTAGCAAAAAGACATTGGATTTAAGAACTATTTTTCCATCCAAACCTCATTCTCTGAGGACTCTGAACCCTCCTACACAAACCATTTCTTTACCGAAACAAAAATACAAGAAGCTTGTTGAAACCCTTGCATCCTCATCAGGTAAAAAGACCAAGAGTAAAGATCAGAGAAAGCCCATTGCTAATATTCAGATGCCTTCAATATCTCTTGATCCTACACCCAAAAATCTACAAGAAGTGATTCAAAGAGACTTTCCTACAGTTCCCACAAATAGGAGAGGAGCTAATCGATTTGATAGAGGACCCTTTCAAAAGAGTACCTGGAGCACAAGAGGAAAACATTATGTAAAACCCCTGACTACTTCGGACCCTATCCAAGTATTCTTTGATCTTGAAAGCCCTCACAAAAGACTTAGGGAAGTCTCTAGATACGAATTGGAGCCTCAAAGAAAGACGAAATCAGAACCTACTTCTCCTCATCAACCCCCTATTACTCCTAAATCACATATGCCTACCCCAGATCCTAAGAATGATAGACACTCTACGTATTTCAAGGGATCTAAGCCTTCCTCTGAGATATTTGATCCTGCTCCAGCCATGGAGAAATTACAATAAGAGAATTTTCATCTGCTACAACAATTGGAAGACAGGAAGACCATGGACATGCATCTTCACCATGATAATGCAATCCTCCAAGCAAAGGTGAATACCTTTCAACGGTTAGTTGAAAAGATGACCAAATCCAACCGCAATCTCAGGGTACAATTGAAGCAACACAAGAGGCATAAGACAAAATCTTCACGGCAAGAAGGAGAAGCTTCTAAAGTTGATCCTCCTCAGCAAGCTTAGTCATGAGGGGCAATTCCTTTTTGTTTGCAGTGGAACCTGCAAAATCTTAGGTGTGGGGGTAATGTTGGGCCTGCGATATGGTTAATTTAATGATGTTGATTAGATCCTTTATTACCAATATTGTATGTGCATTTTCCTGTTTTGAAGAGTTTTGAAGAGTTTTTGTGTTAAATCACCGTAGTTCATACTAGGTATGTATGATTTATGTTTTATGATGATTTTGACTATAATTTAGCATGTTTTAATGATTTCAGGAAACTAATTTGCGTTATGTGTGTCACAAGGAAAAATCACAGGTCATTTTTGCATCTGGCACTCCGTCTGGTACTCCATATGGCACTCTGTCCAGTACTCCATCCGACACTTCGTCCGGAACTTCGTCCTGCACTAAAACCATGGGTGATTTGGCAGTTATCATATCAGCGGCCAGCGATGGGTAAATCAAAGACATAGGTTTTCTTCATGCTCGTGGCCTTCAGCTACTGAGCTTCTAACAACTCAGATTGGATTGTTGTGTTGGGTGTTTATTGGCTCACCTTGTTTCTAGAACCCACCGGCGGTTAAGATGCATTGAATGCGATTTGTTGTTTTTAGAGGAGGTCGAACCTCCCAGTGGTCGACCTCTCAGCTTGTAAATCTATAAATACCACCTTAGTGGTCAGACAAATAGTTAGGGAGGAGATTAGAAGAATAGTTAATCTTTGTTTTGCCAATCCCAGACATATTTGCTAAAACTGTGTAAAACTGTGTTTTTTATTTTAAATGTTGAAATTGTGTTAATTGAGCTCATGGTTCGACCTTGAAGAGTAGCCACGACCTGTTGGGGGGGGAACCATCAGTATAGGTGAATAATTAGTTAGTTTTCTCGTGAATTTGAGTAGTGTAATCGCCATTATGTTTGTTTCTTGTACATGAGTTTTATTCTCTTTATTTTCTGTATAAATTGTTGTTTATGATTTAATTGTTTTAGTTCAGTTTTGCAGGTTATTATGGAGGCTATTGTTAATATGCAATGATGTTTTAGTTGATAGGGAATGAACTTGCAAGTTCTTAGTTACTAACCTTGTGTGTAATTAGATGATAGCTAGATTTTCTTTATGCTGAAATAGAGTATAAAAACAGAGTAGTTAGTTTATGGTTTCTTTGACAAGCTTCGGTTGATGGATAGTTGTTAGTTTTAGTTTTCATTTTCAGTTTGCTTATCTAATTGTTGTTTAGTTTTTCTCATTTAGTTGCTAGTTAATTTGCTCATATAGTTTCTTGTCATATGTTGAAATAGAAATAGGATTTAATTTATGTTTTATGAGTATTTTCAATTGCAATTTAATTTGTTAAAATAAAATGACTTTAGTTTATTTCATGCAATTTCCTTTCTAGATTTAGGTTGCAATTTTAATTCAAAGTTGATTATTAATTTTAGATTTCAATTATGAATCTAAGTAGTATGAATTTTCTTAATTAGCATAGAATGCAATTGAATTTCGTAGAATAGTGTTTTTTTATACTGTTGATGATTAATGCATGATTGAATAATCACATGGATATGTAGGATAGTTGGTGTTGCTTCTATAATGGCTAAGTTCTCATTGGATTTCCTAATTCATACTTTTCATTTTGCTATAGAAGTCAATATTGAGTTTATCCCTCTTGAGTTATCATTAATTGTTAAGTGCCATCGTGATATCATAAGACACCGAAGACATAACCATCAACACTATATCTGAGTTTTCTTGCTTTCATAAGATTAGAAGATAGTTTCCTTAGTTTTGTAGATTAGATAGTCTTCTTACTTTGGTAGATTAAATAATAGTTTTATTATCATAGAATAAAGAGTAGTTGTTGATTACTTTTATGGTCATGATGCTTTCAATTTAGTAGATTAAGATTTCCTTTTATAAATTAGAAGTAATTGTGAGTTTAATTTAATAATAGAGTTCACTTGCTTATTAGTTTGATTAGTTGCTTATTGAGTCATCTTGATTAGTTTACTTGTTGTAGAAGTTATCATAGGTTAGTTAGTTTCTTGCTTGCTTGTTTACTTGCTTCAATAGGGTAGTTTCTTGCTTGTCTATCTGCTTTAATAGGATAGTTGCTTATTGAATTTGAGTAGGTTAATTAAAGTAGTTTGTTGTTGTTATTGCTTATTAGGTAGATTAAATAGATAGTTTGTTTTTGCTTATTGTCATGATTAAGTTAGTTTGCTTTAAGTAGGGTTTTCATTTGCTTTCTTAGAACTATCCATCAATCCTTTGTTCAAAAGTTACTTAGGGTAAATAGTTTAAGTTTCTTGATAGGGTTTGATCATTAATAGCCTTTGCTTGAATAGATTATCCCTTAGATATCCCGTTTCCTTAGTTAGACTATACTACCTCTAGCCTTTCTGTCTTGGCACATATAGTGCTACAACTCTAAGTTTACTTACCCCGGGTTGACAATTTAATTAAGGGTTTTTAATGTTTTTTAGTGCATATAGAACACCCATCAACTGTCTTCTTTTGTAAATCATTTATGTTTGTGCCCATTTATTCACCTTCATCAAGCATCCAAGTAGGACTATCTGAAGGCTTATTTGTTGTAGAAGTTCCCTTTTTTGGTGGCATGTTGGCCTAGATTCATTTTTAAACATTGAATTTGAGGTGGTTCTGCTAGACGATCTTTCTTTTGTTGTATCTCCAAAATTTCGACCCTTCTAGGTCTGAAAATGTTGTTCTGTAATTCTATAATACGTATTCTCTATAATTCCACAGGTCTAATAAAAATTGGATGTTCCAAGTGGAAGTTATGGTAACTTCCCCACACCTTGTTGATTTTTGTCCCTTCTAGGAGAGCGTACTTGTAAAGCGTTCCAAGAGCACAATATATGATATTTAATTCTAAAAATTGCACCAAAAATACTATAGATTGTCCACTTTCCAATGCAACTGGTCTCACTTAATTTGGATACTCGCTAAAAAATATATCATTGTTTTACCTTGAACACATGTTTGAGACTAGTTAATATAACTAGTCATCTACCCTATCTTACACAGGATGTATCTACAAAAAGTAGGATGACCCAAAATATGAAATTTTTATCACAGCTACCTTGATAATTTCTCTGAATATACTCCAACTTTTAGGGTCTGAAACGTCACAGAAAAAAATTTATAGCGAAAATTCCATGATGACTAAATTCAGCACGATTCCAGAACCCTATCTTACATAGGATATATCACCGAAATTATAAGGCCACAAGAGCTAAAAATTTAACCCCAAGTACCTTGATCCGTATACTAAATATCCTCCAAGGATATTTTTAATGAAACATCGTAGAAAAAAGTTATAGTGACAATTCCAAGGTGTCTCAGATGCAACAACGAAACCCCAAGAGCTTGAGCTCTGATACCAAATGTTAAGAACCAAATATCAAAATAACATAAAAAATATCAGAATAAGTACTCAACTCCTTGACAAAGAGATAATTTTAGATAATAAGCCTCTTCGAGGGGGAAACCTCCTTATACACCACATAAATTTACAAATATAAGATGATTCCAAATGAAAAGGTCTCCTTGGTATATATAGAAAACTAGGAGGTACAATTACAACTAATGGACCCAAGCCGACATAAATAAAATAAAAATACTAATGTAATATGCCCCAATTAAGGGGTAATGTGCCAGTATTTAGGGCTTAACAGGGAAAAATATGTATGCCTCCTCTAAGTACACCCACACCCAAGGGATCTGCTCCATAGATAGAGGAGCATACTATCGAGTAAGAGCATGTTGCAGTGGAAAATGTCATGGGTATGATGAGGTATTTTCAAAGGATGCCAGAGGCACTGATAAATCTCCTTGATCGAGATGAGCACAGAGGATCTGCACTCAATGAGGGTTTGTAGCGTCCTCTTGTAGTTAGTGGTAGTGCTCATAGAAAACTTGAGAAGGTAAAATTTCCCAAGTTCTGGGGTTCCACGGACAGTTTAGCCACTGAATATTGGTTGGAGAATATGGCAATGTGTTTTGCATTGCACGATTATACCTCTAACATGAAAGTTCACATGACGGTCTTCCAGCTGAAAGGAAGTGTGCTTTTATGTCGAAAGACACTCTTACCACAGGCGAATATGGTCGTTGAAGACATGTCTTGGGAATTGTTTGAGGAGCGATTCCGAGAGAGGTACCTATCTGAGGATTTCATTGAATTTCATCTTAATGAATTCAATGCTTTACGACAGGGTAGCCGTACAATACCTAAGTACAAGGCTAGATTTATGGAGTTGCTTGGATATGCTTCACACCTGAACACTGAAAAGTTAAAGGTAACTAAGTTTGTTTTTGGTCTCAACTACAACATTCATGCTAAGGTGAGGATTATGATGCCTCAGACTTTGCACGATGTAGTATAGAAATATTTTATCACTGAGGAGAATTGAACAGTGGAGGTTAGGGTAGGAATCCTTCCAGGCAGACAGGACAGATGCCACATAGAGCGCCACAGCAATAGACACCCATTAGACAGACTTCTGGGCACCGTGATACACCCAGAGGACCTGTATTTTATACACCATGCAGACATGCTACCAATCAGAGGACTATGTATAGAGCACCATCGTAGCAGTAGTCGTGTCGTCCTCGGCAGTAGCAGCAGTATAGATCTATTCCGTGGAACAAATCAGGACCTTAGAACCCTAGAACAACAGATTCTTCCTCTGGAACTAGGAGCATCAGTTCTAAGAACAGATGTTGGACTTGTGGAGAATACCACTATCAGATATATTGTCCTATCGAGAAGGAGAGAACTACTATATCATCACGACAGACGATATTAGGAGATTTGGGCACGGCCCATAAGATTCATGTAGCGGTGAATAACCATCAGGTCAAGCATCAATCTACAGTGCTCGAGACTTCACATATAATAGCAGATCAGCAGTTTAGTATTTTGATAAATCCAGGAGCTACTAAGAGTTTTATATCTAGTGTTGCACTCAAAATAATTAAGGTGAAGGCAGTTGAACAAGATGACTTTAGATTTGTAGAATTGGCATCTGGAGCCAAGCAAAAAGTTGGAGGAAAGGCTAAATATTGTAGTATTAATTTGGGTGAATTCGTCGTAAGTGTAAACCTTTTTTTCACAACCTCGGGATTCTATGACATTGTGATTGAAATGGATTGGTTAGAATCGCACAATGCAATACTTAACCAAACGAAAAGGTTAAGATTAATTGATGATTTGGGACAGAATAGAGTAATTGTAGGGAGAAACCAAGGAGTATCGCTAATATTTATTTCTTACCTATAATTACAGAAAAATATGTGCAAGGGATGTAAGTTGTATGTCATTTTATCTCTTAACGAAAAGTATGACGCGGAAAGATTGGAAGACTTTCCAGTAGTATCGAAGTTTGATGATGTTTTTCCTGAGAAACTACCAGGTATACTGCTGAAAAGAGAATTGGAATTTACTATAGATCTAAAACCTGGAATGGAAACAATTGTAAGAACACCCTTTTGGATGTTGACACCTGAGTTACAAGAGTTAAAGATGCAGTTGAAGGAGTTATTAGATTTGGTACTTATATGTCCAAGTGTATCCCCGTGGGGTGCACCAGTCATTTTTGTAAGAAAGAAGGATGGATCGTGGAGGATTTGCATTGACTATCGTCAATAAAACAAAGCCACGATCAAGAATCAATGCCTGTTACCAAGGATTGATGACTTACTTGATAAAATGAAAGGGGCGACAATGTTTTCAAAGATTGATTTAAGGTCGAGATATCATCAATTACGAATCAAAGAGGAAGACATTCCTAAAACATCGTTTAAAACAAGATTCAGACATTATGAATTTGCAGTATTACCGTTTGGTTTGACAAATGCCTCGGGTGTATTCATGAGTTTAATGAATTGGGTGTTCCACGAATACTTGGACAAGTTCATACATGTATTTATTGATGATATATTAATTTACTCTTTGACAAAAGAGGAGCACAACGAACATCTAAGATTAGTTTTGCAGTGTTTAAGAGAAAACAAGTTGTATGGAAAGTTGTCGAAGTGTTCTTTTTATCAGGAAAAGATTCACTATTTGGGACACATTATCTATGGAGAAGGTATCATTTTGGATCCAATGAAGGTAGAGGCTATTATGGAATGGCCAGCACCGAAAAACATGTAAGAAGTACGTATTTTTATGGGATTAGCAAGTTACTATAGACGTTTCATCGAAGGTTTTTCAAAAATAGCAAATCCAATTACAGAACTGCAAAAGAAGAATAAGAAATGTCTATGGTCAGAGAAATGCATTGAAGAATTTTAGAAGCTTAAGGAATTATTAACGACAACACTGATATTGAAGGTCCCTAATATGGACAAAGAATTCTTAGATGCACTGACGCATCCAAGGAAGGATAGGGTGGAGTATAAATTCAAGAAGGTTATTGCATATATTTCAAGGAAACAAAGAAGGCATGAAGAGAATTATGCAACACACAATTTGGAATTATTAGCGATTATTTATGCCTTAAGAGTTTGGAGACACTACCTTATTGGACGAAAATTCGAATTGAAAACTGGTCATAGTGGATTGCAACACATTTTTACTCGGAGTGACTTGAATGCACGAAAAAGACGTTGGTCAGAACTTTTAAGTGAGTATGATTTTGAAATCACGTATATTAAAGGAACAACTAACAGAGTAGCAGATGCGTTGAGTCGGAGACCACACATTTTCTTAGTAATACCTTTAAAAACGAACCTTCGAGAAAAGATTTTAGCATTACAGATTGATGAAGACTGGTACAAAGAAGTAAAGGACAATATCGGACAAGATACCATGATGATACCTAGATATGAGGGTTACTCTATGGATAGTGATAGGCTACTAAGATATAATGGCAGAATTTATGTACCACTAAATGATGAATTGAGAAATTTAATTTTGAACGAAGCTCATCGAAGTGTATATGGCTCATCCTGGAGTCATGATAATGAAGGTATATCTTAAACCACTATTCTTTTGGAAGGGGATGAAATCTGATATAGTTAACTATGTGGTGAGATGTCTTGAATGTCAGCAAGTGAAGGTTGAACATAGACATCCAGTGGGATTGTTACAGCCACATGTGATTCCTTAATCGAAATGCGAAGTCATATCGATGGATTTTATTGTTGGATTTCCATTGACGGAAAGGAGACGCGATTATATTTTTGTAGTTGTCAACACTTTGACTAAGAGTGCGCATTTTATTACATTTTGTACAACATATCAAGCACTTGACATAGCAAGATTTTTTGTTAATGAAATTGTAAGGTTGCATGTTGTACCGAGGAAGATAATATCTGATCAAGGATCGGTATTCACTGGAAGTTTTTGGACTAGTTTCCAAGAGGCTTTGGGCACGCAATCAAATTTTAGTATAGCATATCACCCAGAAACCGATGGACAAATGGAAAGGACGAATCAAATTATAGAAGATATGCTTCGAATGTATGTGATGGATCAACAGAAACAATGGGAATAATTTTTACCATTGGTAGAATTTGCGTATAATAACAATTACCAGAGTTTAATAAAGATGGCATCTTTTGAATTTCTATATGGAAGACCGTGTCAGATGCCTTTGAGTTGGGATCAACTAGAGGACAAGGTCCTCATGGGACCAGAAGTGATCAAGGAAATGGAAGATCAGATGTGAACCATAAAGATAAGGATTAAGGAAGTGCAATACTGACAAAAGAGTTATCTGAATGCACATCGTATAGACCGTATTTATGAGGTTGGTGATAAAGTGTTTTTGCGGGTGAAGCCGCATAATATTTTGATTAAGTTTAGAAAGGACACTAAACTCTCTCCAAGGTTTGTGGGACCTTTTGAAGTGATAGAAAAGAAAGGACCTGTGGCTTACCAACTAGCCTTACCTGATTCTTTGAGGTGTATGCAAGATGTGTTTCATGTTTCCTTTTTACGTCATTATATTTCAGATCCATCACATGTTATTGATTTGAGTTCATTGCAGGTATCGGATGAGAGTGCTCTAATAGCGGAACCAATCCGCATATTGGACCATCGCACTCGATAGATATGGCATCAATTGGTCGATCAGGTCAAAGTCCAATGGGACAATTATATTCCACATTCTGCCACTTGGGA
The DNA here is from genome assembly GCA_000966675.3 of Picea glauca. Lineage (NCBI taxonomy): Eukaryota > Viridiplantae > Streptophyta > Pinopsida > Pinales > Pinaceae > Picea > Picea glauca. The sequence continues at coordinate 179,228 of JZKD02S0415754.1, forward strand.
GGATGCACATGAGAGGCGTCAACAGTTTCCATATTTATTTTGAGAGCTTCATATATATATTAGTAGCAACTATATTTATTATTTGCATTGTTAGATTGTACAAACTTTGAGACGAAGTTTAAAACAAGAGGGGGTGTATGTGACATCCATATTTCATCGATTACATTTTCATAACACTGATTATTCTTTGAGGACACTTGCATGCAAGTGATCCAGCTAAACATGGTACATTATGATTATCTAATTTGGTTTATGAGTTTATGTTATTATTGAGTATTGAAATTTTGATATATTATTAATATCGATGTATAAGATTGACATGTATTATAATGAGGTTTCTTGAGTGTGAAAGAAACATGGCATGATGAGGATGTTCATGGCATCGAAAAAATTCCTTGGACTCTGGATTGAGTCAGGAAGTGGACTATTAACTTTGATTATGAGTACTTGTTTTTATTACACATATATTATGACGATTTCAGTTATGGATTTCATGTATAAGGGTTATTGATATTATCTTTTTTAGTGGATGCAGGCATGGTGACGCTTGCTAATCTGACTCACATATGGAGTAAAGGGGTCATACAAAGATATCAGATAGATTAGGGAGAGGTGTGGCAGCGTCCCTATCAAATCCTAATAGCACTCCCTTCATGACTTGAACTGGAGGTTAACGACTACCTTGTTCCTGAAAGGTTGAGGATGTCATTAGGATAGAATGAGATAGTCATTCATGAGGATTTATGAGGGGTGCGCAATAAGGTGGATTCATTATTCCTCAGTAATCCCTTAGTCTCACATAAGGTCGACAAGCGGAGTATTAACTTCAATCATCTGACAACTTCCCAACTAAGTCATAGAGAACAACAAAAATAATGGCGAGTGAGACCTTTGGAGCATGTATGTGCATCTTGAAGGGAACATCGCATGAATAAATTAATAAAAAAAATTGAAGACCTTAGAGAATAAAACGAATACTTAGAAGTAATTAATAAAGAGATTTAAATTATATTCATTAATAAACATGAGACATAATAAAATCTAAGTCTAATCGTTATGCCTAGATGAATTTTATAGAAATGGGTCTAAGGGAAATTAGACTAATTAAAATATAGAAAAGGGAGAATAAAAATTAAGACATGTGCACAATGTGTGCATGAAATTAATAAAAAAAATTATTTCATGACAGAATGGTTTCTCAACATAGAGTTAGAATCCTAAGTCAATCTAGACTCTAAATCCTAACTAAGAGAAGAGTCCTAATCAAACTCCAACTGTAAATTAGTTAGGAGACAAAATAAAGGAGAAATTGGGGAACTAAGGGACAACAAAGAAAAAATCTAGGAACTAATTGAGGAGGTGAGAAAAAATTCAAAATTTATTTAATTAAAAGAAATTAAAACATGTGCAATTGAAGGGAAGTGTGACATGTGTTGAGGTTGAATAATCTATAATTTAATTATTAAAAATTATTTAATTATGCATGAATTCACAAGTGTCAAGACAAATTTTCTTATAAAAAGGAGGAAGAGTAAGGAGGAAAGGACCCTATTGTTGGATGACTGAAATGCTGGAAAATTTTCATGTGACTATTTTTCTTGTGTGAGTTGGCTACAAGCTTTGTGCAAGAGGTGGAAGCCTCTCGTTGCGAGGGCAAGCTTGAGCTAGTTTTTGGATCTGAAAATCTGTGTGTGATCCCTTTGCAGCTCGGGGGGCTAAGGGGGAAGAAGAGTACCCCTAGCTTTGGCTGGGAGGTACCGGTGAAATCATTTGATTAGTACGCAAAGGGGACAAGGACGTAGTGCAAGATTTCAAGTTGACAAAGGACGTAGTGCAAGATTCAAGATGGATATTATCCTCAAATTCCTTCATTATTCTGGTCATGGTACTTTAATTTCTAGTTATTAATGGTGTAGTTGAATATTAATTTGTGTATTCTGAATATGTACGAAACGGATGGGACTATATAGTTTTCTTATCTCCTATACAATATACATTATATTGTCTTATAGCAGCAAGAATGCAGAGTATTTAGAATATTACCTTTGTTCTTTTATATACAATTAAATCCATGCATCGTGATTGAATAGAGGTAGTTTTGTTTTATTGTTTAAGTAGATCGTGTTTTGCGGAATAAGAGGTGGTGTGAAAATCTGTTGGAGCGATCTCTGTTTTTTTTAATTGCTTTATCTCTGTGAAATTTCGCAAATGGCTTAAAACAAGATTTTAAATTATCAAGAAAAATGAAACAGTAATTCATGTAAGTTCATTAAATCGCCAGATAGCTATTCTTTGCTTGAAAATTTTTTTATATGAAATTTTTAACAATGCCCTAAATGACGGATTGTTAGTTTCTTAGAATCTCCATGGTAGCCGAATTCGTATTATGTCAATTAGATTCATGAAATTATAGGACCCAGTCACTATGTATGTTGAATCCTAAAGAAGTAGGTGCCAAATCTAGAGGTTAATTTTGTATGTGTTTTGTTTAATATCGCTCTGAAAATCCATGATACGTATTTACTATTGATCTTGGGTTTTTGTTTTGAAATAAATCCTATTTAGATTTATGTTCCAGATTTGGAATTGGTGGTTTTTTTAAGTTATTTTTAGACGTGTTTTTAGTTAAATTATTGTTTCTCTATTGTCACCAAATAAAATTGAGCTTAGAGAGATTGATATGGACCTCTGATATTGCTTTGTTTAAAATTGGTTGGGATAGATTAAAACAAATGTTATACGATTTCTCTTTCAAGAAAAAAAAATGCAGTTGGATCAAGAAAATTGAAGCATTAATGTGGAATGAATTATGTTGTATGGATATGCCACTGTAGAATTATCTTGCAATTGACACATATCAGAAGTATGAAGGACCCGATCTGAAGTTATCTGGTGACGAGCGAGTAATCGAAGGCGCACAATGATTAGTTGTTACCTTATGAAGTTTATTGACCCTTGTAGTGCCTTCTTTTCCATTTTATTTGGTTGTTAGATGGTTACTTTTTGTTAAAGACATGAGTTTTAGGAGAATATATCCACTACGATGGAGGTGGAGTTGGTTGAAAATAGACGTGTTGAACAGGGGGTTTTAGTTAATCATTGTTATGACAGTTTTCATTGGTCAATTCTTTAATCATCATAGCCCAGGATAGATGTCAAGCTTCTAAATATTGTCTTGTCTGATAGAGAGACGATTGATCCTTTTGGGTTGTAGTTTTTTTATTTATTTTAGCAATTAGAGCACTAGAACGCCGAAAGGCTCTCTTGCAACTCCTTCAATAGGGATACGTGATCAATAATGTAATGTAGGTTATGTATGCATGGTTGTTTCGAGTGTGATTAAATTTTGTGGATTTAGAAGTTGTTAATGTGTTAGTCCCTCTTTGTTTAAGTGTTGTATTAAGGCCCGATCATGCACAATATGTAGCTTGTATGATGTAGATCCGACCGAGTTGCAAACTGTTGTTGCATTTTTAAATCAATATTCAATAAGTGGAGTGATATTGGGTGGTCATTTAAGATGTCTATTATTAATGTTTCAATCTCTAAATTTAGAGATATGTTTAAGTGCGATGATATGGTGTAATAACTCCATAAAATCTTCTACATGGTGTCTTTTCTCCTTCCTTGTTGGTTAACATCTCATGCAGTGAACTGTTGGAAACTTTTGGAAGCGGTTGATGTTATTTAATTAATCCCACTACTTTTTCCTTTGTTCTTTCCATGCTTACATCTCTTTCACATGCAACTAGCATGTCCACATAATCAAAGACATGTTAATAATAAGAATATTGAATACCTACTTCTACGTATAATAATTAGTCCTTTCAATCAAGTGTACTACCTAGACGAAGCACACCACCTTATTTCAAGTCTTAAGAACCAATTTAAGTAAAATAGAATATAAAGCTACGTAAGTAATACGCATGGAAGATCTTCTTTAGTATTTATATCCCTTTTGTTTTGCATTTTGGTGGAGACCAAGCGAAAATAATTAATGTTAATTAATATATTAATAATTATATCATTGATTGGAAAGCGAATAACATTCAATTATGACTAATTGAAACTTCACACCTAGGTAAGTAAATTCGAGCGACGTAATATTTTATTTGTAATTTATCTTACAACCTACTAAATTGATATAATTAAATTCATTATGCAAGTCACGCAACCGCAAGGTAAGGAAGATGAATCGATTGTACCTTCACACCCTATGGTATCAATAGATAAAAATCCTTGGAATCAATATCAGACCCTTAAAGAGGTTATTAATGATATACTTTATTTTCATGATAATGATGTTGAAATTCAGTTGTGTGTAATCGTAAGTTATCTTATGTTTATTAAGTTGAAGTTATTGTTTAAATTAAATTGGTATTTTTGCATAGTGTGATGTAGTGTTATTTATCTGTTTAAAATTTTGAAGTTAGTTGCTCGAATTGTAAAGATACTCTTGGATTATCAAACTAAGGTTATATTATTATAATCACTTACTTTTTTTGTTTATATAAATTGTGTTGTCACACAGAGATCTAGATTATTTACGCTACCTTGCAGGTCTAAGAACCAATGTTGATCTCCCTAAAAGGGAGTCTCACTAATCTCCACCTCTGGGCATACACTTCAATGAGACTCTGATTGTTTCTACCAATATGGAGGAGGAAAGTTAGGGTTGCCCCATCCTTGAGGAGGATGTGTAGGCGTTGCTTCCTATATACTTTGAGGGCTCATCTACAGCTCGTCCATCACCAAGCAAGTATTTGGTTCACCCAGTTGTGCCAGCATAGGAACCTGGCCCAGAATATCCATCTAATCCACCAGAAGGACATTGGGGCTACCCCATCATTGAGGAGATTCCTCTACTTATTCCTCTTCAAGATGTCACTCCTCCATCAGTGGAGGCCCCAGTTTCTACAGCACATCCCATTCTCTCACAGGATCACCTCAATTTGATAATGGACATCCGCAGGGACATGGCTGACCATATTTTTTGCCAAGAATGCTTAAATCGTCGATTGGACCTTCTATTTGAAGCACTCTGAGATTGACTAGCTGCCAACAGTTGTCCAGTTTTTCGCCAACCTTTCAGTTAGGCCCCAGATTGGACCTGACATACTCATGGAAAAGAGAGAAACGACACACATGGTGCATGATCTTTTGGGTCTTGTTATGGTTTCATTTTTTTTTGCATACATGTAGGATTCCTTTCACAGGATTTCAAAGCCACTATGTAATTGTAGTTTCTATTTTTCTCAATTTAGCTATAGACATAGAAACATACTGGTTTTCTCTCTTATGATCCTGGAGTCGGTTATGTTTCCTTTTTTTGGCAGGTTGGCTTCCAGGTTTCAATGGATATGTAAGTTGTTTTGCTATTGAAGGTAATACAATTTTTTAATTTACAAAAAAGAAATATAACACTTTATTCAATGTATTTCACCCTCTAAACCTATAACTATGATATGTTAAAATGAAATACATTAAATTCTATTTTGAATTATCTTTGTCATTTCTTCTATGCTGCCTGTAAAGTCTACTCCAAATTTCCTATATTAAGTCACCATTTCCTATAGATAACACGCCCAATACATGTATACATAAATACAATAATAATTCACATATAAATCCTTTCTCAT
>JZKD02S0415754.1:187442-232820 GCA_000966675.3 Picea glauca
TAGCTTTTGAGGTTAGTTCAAAAGTGTATACACCATGCTTGGGGTGATTCTTGTGATGTGGAGTGCATGGTGTGATGCCTACCCTTGGTTGTATTATAGTGGGAATACATATTGGGGATAGATTACTCATGGATTGTTATAACTTAACTCGATGCTTCTGTGGTGCAGTCCCTTGGGAGGTTGGAGACCTATGTGGAATGGTGACATTCTTCATGAGGCATACATGGAAGGCTTGGCTTCTTTCTTGGGAGGAGGACCATTGGACATTTAAGGAGGAGGGAATTGATCCCTGGATAGCATGGGGACACTTGGTTACTTACATGGATCCTTTTGTTTGATTTGAGGATGCTTGGGTTTAGGAGTGTTCATGGATGTGTGTTGGACCTATAGGAGCACATGGATTAGGAGGTAATGTTGGAGAATTGGAAGCCTTTGGAGAGGAGTGTTGGATCCTTTTTTTGGAGCACTCACCTTGGGACCTTTTTTGGATGGACATGCATACCTTGGAGCTTGATATTTTTTAGTTAGAGTTGGATCACTTCAAATGTGGACCTATTTAGTGATTATTCAGGTTGCCTATTTGTGGAACTTGTCCACTTTATTATTGGTGTACTTCCTCACCTATCATATAAATAAGAATAGAGACAATTTGATTAATATCATATTGATCAAATACTTATATTGGATATGTCAGAGATAGAGAAAACTTGTCTCTTCCACTTGTACTTCTTCTTCATTTTACTTTGCACTCTTGTTTGGTGTGTTAAGGTTCTTATGTTGATGAAAGAAAGGCTTTAGGGTTATATTTTTTCTTAAGAAAACAATGGAAACAAGGGTTTGGGAGAAACCCTAGGGGAGAAAAGGGAGCACATGTGCTTGTGGTTCTTTTGAGAGAAGAAGACTAGGGTTTTTATGGCATTAGAAACCCTAGTACTACTTGGAGTGATTGATGTGGAGAATATAGTGGAAGACTATCTTATTTTCTCTTGTACACGTGTGTGATGCAAGTGTAGGTGTCAAACAATACTTGTTGGTATGTATGTCTGCTAGTCATGGACCTTTGTGTTAAGAAATAGAACAAGCAAGAAAAAATATTGGTGGAAAAGGATTTAATCCATTCTCAACTCATGTATTCATCTCATGATGTCAATATATAGTACATGTATTTGACCACCTCTAAATCTAGATCTCACTGACACCTCATCAAGAGATAAGGATGAAAATTCATAAGAATGTGGTCTTGTACTTTGTGATTGTCTAGGGACTTGGAGTCTAACATCCCCCCCCCCTCAATAACAAGTCTAAATAATTAAGCTAGTAAGACAACAATAACTAATGCATAAACTAGTAGCATCTTCAATATTCAATCAAACTTATGAACTAAACTTGGATGAAGATATGCCTAAAAATTGACCATATGGATGTCGAAAGGTTCATATAAAATAAACTTTGAAAGAGAGTGGAATTTCTGGACGTGAACAGATACAATATATGAACATTCTCTTATTACTTGATCATTTTCCAAGTAATTTGGCTAGAATAAACTAGTGTATTATATTATTTGGAGAAAAAATAGGATCACCGAAGTTCTCTCTACATTTAGACAAAATTATGTGTCGAACAAGATCCCAATGAAAAGTTGAGGAGACCAAATTCCATGCTATAATTCCCAAATGTTGATTGATTTTTGTGATTGATAGGACTTCAAACCTTGAAGCCTAACTATCATCATTGATATTCCCTCCTATCAGGTGCAAGGAGAGAATATTGTTGAAGGGATCCAAGCTTGAGCTTTTGGATTATTTTGTTCTTCAATTGTATCTAGTGTTTTTTGTTTTACCACTAACCATTTTGACTTGACTAATGTGGTAGTTTTTGTAACTCTTGGTGATGTTCAAACCCCATATGTAGACCTCACCACTACATCTCAAATTTTAAACAACGCCATTGTGATCGATAATGGCTAATTTCTGCCATACCACCTAGTATTTTCAAACGATACTTGTTTATGTTTTGTAAATTGTTGCAATACATTCCCAAAGTAGAGCACAACATTTCCAATTAGACCTCCGACAAATTACCCGTGAAAACTCTCCAATATCCCATGAAAACAAGAAGGTACACATCAGTGGATAACCACAACACCTCATCACTAGATAAGGATAACAACTCATAAGAAAGTGGTCTTGGACTTTTTTATTGTCTAAGGACTCACAATATGACATTTCCCACCTTAATCACAAGTTTGAATAACTATACTAGTAAGATAATAATAACTATTTCATAAATTGGTATCATCTTCAATCGTCAATCTAAAACTTCTAAATTGAGATTCAACAAATATATGCCTGAAAAACTACCAATATGGATGTTGAATGGTTCATCTAAAATGAACTTTGAAAGAGAGTAGAATTTCTGGAAGTGAACATCTACAATGTCTGAACATTCCCTAGTTACTTGATCATTTGCCAAGTAATTTGGCTAGAATAAATTGGTTTCTTCTCCTATTTGATGAACAAATAGGATCGTCATTATGTTATTAGTGAAAAAATAGGATCATCAAAGTTCTCTATAAATTTAGACATAATGAGGTGTCAATCAACATCCCAATCAATAGTTGAGGAGACAAGTTGCTATGCCAGAATTCCCAAATGTTGATTGATTTTTGTGATTGATAGGACTTCAAAACTTGAATCCTAACTATCATCATTGATATTCCCCATTGTCTTATGCAAGGTGAGAAGATTTTTGAAAGGATCCAAGCTTGATATTTTCAATTCTCTCGTTCTTCAATTGTATCTAGTGGTTTTTTGGTTGACCACTAACCATTTTGACTTGATTAACGTGGTGGTTTTGGTTGAGCACTAACTATTTTTACTCGATACCATGTATCTGATGGTTTTGGTGGACCACTAACCATTTTGATTTCATCAATGTACTCCCCCCCTTAAGGTGAAGGAGAGTTCCATTTTATCAATGTACTAAATTTTGAATTTTCAAAATAGGCCCCAATCATGCCCAAAATCATCATTTGTAACAATTATTTGAAATTTATCTAGCTTTGTAATTTATTTATGAAAATATGTCTTTATATGTGTCTGAAATCGATGGTAAGACTTATGAAGCTTCTTGACTTGTCGATTTCATCGCAAAGAACTTATCCAACCATAATTAATTGTTTTCTTTGTATCCTTCTTCTTCTTCCTAAATTTTTCTGAAAGATTATTTGTCTTCCCACAATGAAGACAAAGATGGAGATCAAAACACTAATTCTCCATGTGGCTGACTCAATGACAATGTTGGTACATAACATTTGGATGTTTAACTACAATATGTGAAGTGAAATCTCTTTGAGGGAAGCATGCACTTTGGAAGTGGATTGGTCTTGAATATTTAGGAAAATGAAAGGTAACTTCCTTATCATATTTGAGTCATGTTCTATGTTTGTTGTTGTGGATTTCTTCCCAAGGTCTAATGATAGGTTTGGAAAGATTATTTTGTATCTATGGAAGTTGACTTATTTCATGTTTTTGTACCATTGAAAGTGTTTCATTAGTGAACTCTTGAAATTTAGGTTCATGTATAACTTCAACTCCATTTGAATCTTCATTTGTAGTTTCATTACTATGTTGATCCTATGTTTATTGTTGATTGGAACCTTGAATTTGAAATTGATGGACATCAAATTTGAATAAGGAATTGTTCTAAACAAAAACTAGTTTAGAATGTTGTAGAAGTTCTTGATTCTTGAGTTGCATTTCATCATGTTGAAGTTGTGACTTAGTATGAAGAAGTTCAACTTTGGCTTGTGAAACTTGCAAACAAGCTAAAATTAATTGAATAGTTCCTTTGTTGATTATGAATATGTTGTCTTCAACAGTGAGTATTAGAGTGTTTAATAACTCTAATAATTCTTCTGCGGAAAATGAAATTAAAAAAAAAAAAACTCTAATAATTCTCCACTTTGATCCATTTGAAAGATTGAATGAGGACTCCTTGTGCAAGTTGTTCTTGGTATAAAAGTGTGATTGTATCGACAAAAAAGAGGGCTTCTTGCAAATCCACCCTTTGACAATAAGCACCGACAATTTCAATTTAGACTCAAAAAATTTGAGGGTGTCGAGTTCAACCGAGAATGCACCCAACAATTACAATGCAATTCAACTTAATTTTTATTTGATTGTTACAACAAAAAAAACTATTGCAAGTACCAAATATTGAGTATTGAAATTAATGTTAGTGTATATTTGTCATTGAATGTTGATGTGATTAACAACTTGATTGCTTGAAGATGCTATGCTAAATGATAAAGTTCTTATGCCTTTTTATTGTATGTGTGTATGGTTGATGTAGATGTTTAAATATCAAGTTTCAAGTGTGAATACAATGTGTGAAAACTAGACATAAAACATCATAAGCCTCCAAGAAAATATTCACCATACATGAGCACAAATGGCCTTAGATCCCCTTATTCCAATTTCGGGATAGGTCTATTCTTTAAAGAGTTATTGTGTAACTCATTTCTCTTATCTATCTTGGAGTTGTGCTCCACGCTCACACTGGTGTACATGGTCTGCACTTTTGGTTTATTATGATATTCTAAGCATTTGGTTCATGACTGTAAGGTACCAGATCTATTATAATAGTAGAAAAATAGAAATACTGCAACAAATAATAGCGGAACAACACAGTATATGAAACCACAGCACCAAAATAATACCTTTATTGATAGGAAACAATGTGAAATTACCTCTTCGAGAGGGAAACCTCCAGCAAAGCAGTGCTCTATTACAATAATTCTCCCGACAAAACTTCTCATGCCTCCTACTCTTATTTATACCAATTCTATCTTGTAAAGAACCTTCTAGCGGAAAATATTTCTAGAAGCGGAAGCTTCTATTAGGTCTTCTTACATTGAATTGTTCTCATTTACTAAATAGGCCTTATAAACTAATGCTGGTATTTATTACATGGAAAATATATTATTCTACCTCCATGAGGGGTTAGGGAGGATAGGTCCCTAACATTCCCTCCCCCTTGAAAAACAACCTTGTCCTCAAGACTTGAGATGAGGAAATTGTTCCATAATGGTAGCAGGCTCCTAGTTGGCATCTTCCGGAGTTGTATATTTCCATTGCACTAACACTTCCCACAAGGTGCACTGACAGAGGCGATGTTCACGTTGGTCCAAGACTACTTGGGGTTGTAACCAAATGGAACCTTCTTCATCCAACTCAGGGAGATGGGTTTGAGTTTGGCACTTATTTCCAATCACCTTCTTTAATCATGAGACATGAAAAATAGGATGGAGCTCAGAATCACTGGGAAGAGCTAACTAGTAGGAGACGGCCCCAAACGCTAGAGTGTGGCATAAGGACCATAAATTTGGGAGAAATCTTCTGACAATGGTCAGCTTTGAGTGAATTTTTCTTATAAGGTTGCATACGTAGAAACACTTGGTCCTCTTCAACAAATTAATGTTCAAAACGACCTTGATCGGCTTGCTTCTTCATGCAATTTTGATCTATCACCAATTTGTCTTTGAGGGTATGGAGAATGGCCTCGTGTATTGTAATATTATTTCCAACCTCATGAACCTTAGAGACACTTGGCATGTATGAGAGAACTGATGGTGGCTTTTTTCCATATACTGCTTCAAAAGGATTCATGCAAGTGGTTGTATGGTAAGATGTGTTGTACCACCATTCATCTAGTGGCAACCACTGAGCCCACTAATGTTGCCTGTCAGATGAAAAACACCTTAAATATGTTTCCAAAAACTTGTTGACAATTTCAATTTGGCCATTAGTCTGGGGATGATAGGTGGTGTTTAGATGTAATTGGGTTCCCTGTAGCTTGAACAATTCTTCCCAAAAATTGTTGGTGAACATGGGATCCCTGTCAGAGACAATCGAGTGCAGCATGCCATTAAGTTTGAAGATATTATCCGTGAAAACTTAGGTCACTATGGATGCGGTGAAGGGATGGTGCAAAGCATAGAAATGAGCATATTTGGAAAGACGATCGACCACCACCATGATGATTGTCTTGTTGTTGGATTTAAGGAGGCCCACAATGAAATCCATAGTGATATCCCACCAAATAGATGGGGGAATTGGAAGGGGTTGGAGTGTGCCAAGGGATTTGACTGTTTCTCCTTTGTTGCATTGATAGACATTAGATTCAACCACAAAGGTGTGGATGTCCTATTTCATACCATCCCAAAAAAAAAGAATGTTTGACCCTTTCATAGGTTTTGGTAAACCCTGAATGCCCAGCAGTGGGTGAAGCATGAATCTCATAAAGCACCGTATATTTAAGTTGTGATTGTTTGCTTAGATAGAGATAGCCTTTGTAGTGAAGCTCCTTATTGTTCCAAAAGTACCCTAGAGAGGCTGGAGAATTTGATTGCAATTGTTGGATCAAGATATATATTTTGGGTGCTTGCAACCATTCCTAACGAGTAATTTGGAGTCAATCGGGTACAATGAAGGAGAGGGAAAAGAGGGACCCTTCTTCTTCATATTTTTGGGAAAGAGCATCAGCAACCACATTTTATTTTCCCTTCTTGTAAATGATCTCATAATCATAGCCTAATATCTTGGTGACCCATTTGTGTTTCTCCAGGGATGAAATCCTTTGTTCCAGAAAATACTTGAGGCTCTGGTGATCAGTTTTAATTTGGAAAAGTTTCCCCAATAGATAAGGATTCCAGACATCCATGGCATGTAAAATAGCCAAAATTTCCTTTTCGTAGATGGATTGTCCCAAAACAATTTTTGAAAGTTGTTTGTTGGTGAAGGCCAAAGGCTAACCATATTGCATAAGGACTGTCCCAATTCCTTTTCTAGAAGCATCACATTCCAAGCTAAAATTCTTGGTGAAGTCGAGAAGGGCTAGGATCGGAGTCATGCACATAGCGTCTTTCAAGGCCTAGAAGGATGGGTCAATTGTTGGAGTCCAAGTGAAGGCATTATTTTTAAGGAGAGCAGTGAAAGGTGCTACAATTTTTCCATAATTCTTAACATTAATAACATGTTAAACCCAAAAATCCATGCAAGCTCTTAAGAGTTTTAGGGTGAGGCCAATCCTTCATAGCTTCAATTTTCTTAGGATCCACCCATACACCATCCTTGCCCACAATATGACCAAGGTACTCCACTTCTGAGGCTCCAAAGGCACATTTAGATTATTTAAGGAAAATTTGGTGCTTAGAGAGTAGATGGAGAACTTGATCCACATGGGTGAGATGGGATGTCCAAGTTTTACTATAGATGAGAATATCATCAAAGACAACTAAGACAAAATGACGGAGAAAAGGATGGAAGACATGATTCATGAGACTTTGGAAATTGGAAGGGGAATTACACAGGACAAAGGGCATGACCAAGAACTCATAGTGACCCTCATGAGTTCTAAAGGTAGACTTGGTAATGTCTTCTTATTTCATATGTATCTTTTGGTAGCCAGAACAGAGATCAAGTTTAGTAAAGTACTAAGCACCACTAGTCAATTCATCCAAGAGATCATTAATAATAGGAATGGGAAACTTGTGTTTGATGGTGAGTTTATTGAGGGCATGAAAGTTAGGACACATGCACCAAGTACCTTCTTTCTTGAGTACCATGACCATAGGAGAAGAACAGGGGATGGTAGTAGGGTGGATAACACCCACTTGGAGCAAATCTTGCACTATTTTCTCAATTTCATTAATATCGGAAAAGGGATGAGGATAAGGGAGAACATTGGGAGGAAGGTTGTCGGTAACAAGGGGAATGGAATGATCATGAACACCATAGGAAGGGGGAAGGCCCTGAGGAGTGGAAAAAATAGCTTGGTGTTTGGATATGATAGATTGGAGGTCAGGATGCACGGAGGGTGTCTCGACTGCTTGAATGGAATGGAGTTGGGAAATAATACCTGAATGACCTTTCTTGAGAAGCTTTTCCATTCGATGGGAACTGATGATCTCGGGAGAACTTGTTGTGAGTCCTTGGAATTGATATTATTGTCCCTCCTAGTGGAATTGCATGGTTAATGCCTTAAAATCCATGAGAATGGGGCCCATACTATGTAACAATTCAACACCTAGCACAATGTCACAATCGCTCGTGTCGATGGAAAACATATGAGATTTCAAGTGGTACTATCCAATTTGAAGACGTACATTTTCACAATGCCAACCACATTTCATGGACCTGCCATTATCTATCATTATTTGAAAATTGTTGATGACATGAATATAGCAATTGGTTTCCTCGGAAATGCATCAGTGAATAAAACTATGGGCGCTTCCATTGTCAACAAGGATGATGAATTCCCTATGCTTAATATATCCAATGAGCTTGAGGGTTTGTGGAGTAGAGAAGATAGTGATAGCATGCAATTAAATAAGGGGGTCAACTTCAAGTGGGTCAGCAGGCTCCATAGTAGCATCTGGAAGGGGTAGCTCTTCAGCAAGGGGAACTACAACTTCTTCTTCAGCAACATCCTCTGAAATGGCCATAAAAAAAATATGTTCCTTACACTTGTGTTGAGGAAAATATTTTTTATCACAATTATAGCAAAGACCCTTGAGTTGGCGCTCAGCCATTTCATCCCAAGTTAATTTCTAGAACTTGAAGGGAGTCATGGGGGGGCAGGATTTGTGGGGCGAGGGAGAGGAACAAAAGAGGGTTTTTTGTTCTAGGAAAAAACAACTTGTTGGGCTTCTTTAGCATGTGTAGTAGCTTCCAACCAAGTCTGAGGGTGATCAATGAGGACCTGGGATTGGATTTAATCCTTTAGTCCATTGATAAAGCATTCTCAAAAGAACACATATGTCATGTCTATGTTTAGAAGTCCAAATGCTCAAAGGAAGTTATAAATAATTCCACTGTGTTTGATTGTTTCAACTTGGTCAAATGTCCTAAATAGTGGGTGTCAATGTTAAAGCGTTCATAGAGCTCTGCAACAAATTGGGTCCATGCAATATACCCCTGGCGTGCATTTTTACACCATTGTCAATGTTCGAGATCCAGATAGAGAACAACATAACGAAGTTTGGCCAACTCATTGGTAATGACATGCAAAGAGAAATAATGCTCCATTTGAGTGACCCAACCCGTGGGGTCGAAGCCATCAAATTTATTGACCTCAACTTGGGAAAGATGAGGGTCGCGATGAAAGGAGTTGGATTGAAAAATCATAGAATGAGAGGAGTCGACACCATCTAAGTGGAACGGTTGGTCCAAGAAGGAAGGACCCTAGGGGTGGTTCAACAACTGGTTGAAAACAATGGCATCAAATTTTTGTTGGGCATGGGTCTCTAATATTTTAATGCAGGAATTGGTGGAATCAATCTTAGAAGTCACTTGGTTGAGGGACTCCTTGATCTGAGTGATGCAAGGTTGCTGATCTTGGTTACGAGTGGTGGCCATTTGGATATGAGGGGTTCCTGTAAGGGAAACGGGGTGGGTGGGACCACAGAAAAGAAGGAATTATAAGTGATAGGTACCATGACGATCAGGGCAAAAATGGGAATATAATGGGAGAGGTGGAAAATAGGGGCATAGAGAAGGGGGTCGGGTCCATGAAAAAAAATCTTGAAAATGAAAGGTACCATTGCGATCAGGGTGAGAAGAGAAATCCAATGATATAAGTCCATAATAAGGGTGTCGGTGGGACCACTATAATTTTTTTTAACTCCTACGAAGTTATACTCCGATCTAAATAATACTGCAGTGGTGAAATGGCCAAATTCTTAATAGGAAGAAATGTGTAGCAATTGTGCAACCCGAATACAAGAGGCAAGGTTGCATGGCAATAGATATTGTCTTTGTCTTTTTTGTTTCCGTCCCAAGGGTGAGGGTGTTGAGGGTTTCTATAGACAAGGTTTTTCCCTGTGTTATATCTCTCTAATATACATGTGGGGTCGAATAGTAGTACTCACCCCAATATCTCAGGGCACCAACTAAGGAGGCTATAATGTGCCCTTACTCATACTACCCGATTACCCACGTACTAGAGAGTATCTTCCCAAGTGTTGTTCTTGGGGGAATTATAACAATCAAGTGGACGATAGGTGTATCTATGGAGGGCTTCGGGATATCTAGGTCGATCTCTATACATGTGTTGTATGATGCGCTACCACTCGAAGGGGTACCAATATGGGTTACAAGGGTGGCCAATAATGTGCACTTAAGTACCACTTGTAGTTCCTAAGTGTATGTTTCCCCGATCTTGGATTAATGCATTGAAAAAAATATCTGTGTAGCTTTAATACGTCGGAATACATCTCTACCCTGGAAAAAAAATAACCCACAATTTTTTGCCAAGGAAAGTGCTCTGATACCACTTGTAAGGTACCAAATCTATTATAATAGCAGAAAATAACGGTGGAACAACACAGTATATAAAACCACAACACTATAATAATACCTTTATTGATAGGAAACAATGTTCACTTGCCTCTTCAAGGGGTAAACCTCCAACGGAGAAATGCTCTATTACAATAATTCTCCACACAAAACTTATCATGCCTCCTACTCTTATTTATACTAATTCTATCTTTTAAAGAACCTTCTAGCGGAAGATCTTTCTAGAAGTGGAAGCTTCTATTGCTTCTTCTTCCATTGACTTGTTCTCCTTTATTAAATGGGCCTTATAAACTAATGTCGTCCTTTGTCACATGGAAAATACATTATTCTACCTACATGACGGGTTAGGAAGGATAGGTCCCTAACAATAATAGTCTAAGACACAATCACCACCAAAAATTGATATGTTTTTTTTATTGGTTTTGCATGATTATAATTTGCTTTTGCATGAGGAAATCCTTTTGACTTTTTCAAAATAAACTTATCTCACTTCTCCTTTTAAAAGGTTACAAAAATAATAAAATCTCATGTTTCTTTTCCTTTTAAAAGGTTACAAAAATACAATTAGCCTCTTTTTTCGCAAAATGGATCAACCAACATCCTTTTCACTATTTTGCAATTAAAAATCTCTTAACTTTCCTTTTCATACCGTCATATAAAAATAATTTAACTTTATTTAATTACAAAATCTATTAACTTATGTTCTCAAATGGTTATATAAATATATCTTAACTTTCCTTCTCAAGAGGTCACGATCTTTTAACTTTCCTTCTCAAGAGGTTACAATCTTTCAACATTCCTTCTCAAAAAGTCACAATATTTCAACTTTCCTTCAAACTTTTAACTTTTCTTCTCAATAGGTCACAAGATCTTCTTTTTCAATGAAGATATAAGATCACTAGTTATAACTCACCATTCTTCAAACAATTCATTCCAGCTTGCTTTCATGCCATGTAAAGAGATGGATTTCAATATAAGAAAATCGTTCATTTGTTAACCTTTTCATGTGGGAAGAAAAAAATTACCTTTCTTTGAAAAGAGTGACTTATGTCATTTTCACATTTCTTGATTGATGCACATGAGCTACCTAGTGGGAGATCTCACTTTATAACAGTGTGTGGGACACATGGCAATCAACAGAGCATTGTTGACTCTTGTTTATGATGCTTTCCCCTAGCGAATATTGATGCACAACCCCCCTTCCCTCCTAGGGATTCTACGACCTCTCGATCTTGGATCATCAATATCCTTAGCCGAATTATATCTTCGGGCCTTCAAAAGACCCTGAACAATCAATAAACACACACACAGGTCCTCTTTATGTCACCTGCAAGTTCAGACTACTTGCAACTCTGCTCTCTGATGCTTGGAAACACCGGTGTGCGAGTACTAGCCCCGTGCTAGACTCTTTCTCTTATGTGTCCACAGTTGTAACCTCGGGTCAACCCCTTCGCAAATTCAGGATTTGGAAATATTCCAACCTACGCCTTTGTTTCCTTCCGAAACACCTTTCCCCGAATTCACGGATCTTTATCGTGTGTCTTCCTGGATCTGACGGTCTAGTTGTATTTCGAGTTTCGCGACTTCATGAAATTTCACTTACTTCACACTTAACTCCTATGGACCTCTAACTCCCAAAATATCTAATCCGCTTCCACGTGCCTCTTCGCAACCAACGGTCAAGATTCACCTTGCGACTTCTCAACTTTGGCAATCCCACTTCTCAATGCTTCGAAATGCTTCGAACTTTGAAATGTCGAAACACCTCACAGTCGATTCTTCGTGCAACTTTTCCCAGATCTGATGGTCTGGAATGATCTGAATTCCTCCTGGATGGCTCTTGTCTGTTAATATTGGGAAACCTTAAAGGACTCCTCCCTTTGAATATTTCTCGCCGCTCTTCCTCCTAGACTTTGTTCCTCTTGAACCTTTGCCTCCCTAAAATGATTTTTTCGACACTTAGTCGAATTTCAGTCTGTGCATGCCTTACAACAGGTCCTCCTCTATAACGTATCCTTTATGTGGACAACTTCCTTTACTCCTTTTGAGCTTCTAAGTCAAAAGACTCTGTCGCACACTCTTTGCGAACGATCTTCCTTCTAGCTATCACTCCAAAACTTTCTGAGTCAAAATAGACTTTATCATGCACACCTTGCGGACGTTATGTACTCCTTCAACATACAATTTTCGCGTTATCTCTTCTGAGCTCATGAGTCGAAACAGACTCTGTCAACACACACCTTGCGGAACCTATACATGCTTGCACTTGCTCATATAAGAGAAGCAATTGAAACTTATCTAGATCTTTACAGATTCATACATTCGACCATGTAAATGCATTGATAAACACAAGAACAAGAAACAACGGAGAATTGAAAATAAATAGAGAGTCTACCATTCATTCAAATAGACACAACAACACTAGACATATGGGACAATGCTCCTCTATTATATTCATTCAACTGAAATATACATGTGTTTATAAACTTTGATAACCTTCAGCAACTTCTATACAATAGATTCAACAATATATACAATAGCTTCAACAGCCTTTCAACAACCTCTACTAGGAAACAACGCAAAACTTTATACAAGAGGGGCTCTTCGAGCTCTTCCCTCCAACTACTCTAGAGCTATCCTATCGAAATAAAAGCTATCAACTACTTAGAATTTAGTATAATAAATATTTGTGACAGACAGATAAGATCGAACACATCGAATTTGTATTGCACTCGGCTTCATTAAAAGAAAATGAATTCTCTGATGTCCTCATGAAATCATCCATATCCATAGAATTAAAGAGGTTCTTTAATTACAATCCTTTCAAAATATTTGTGTGATACGCCTTCTTCAAAATTTAAAATTCTCCAAAATGCGCGTTGGGTGCTTAGTTGTCCTCCACTCACACTTTGTTGGCAATGCTCTTGTATCATACTCCTCTGGCTAAAAAATTCATGGACTCATGTCCATGAGCTCCTGCACTGACCATCCATGCTTCTAGATATCCGCTTCGCTTACCCAACTAACATCTTCTATTTGGCATCCCTTCCATTTTACCAAATATTCAAAATATGTTTTCCTCCTGGTCTTGTTACCAATTCGCCAATCTATGATCTACTCCATCTATGGCTTCTTTTCTACAGTCATTTTCTTTTTCCACTGGATCTCTTTCTAATTTTTGGTTCCTCTAGTTCCATCTTCCCTGTAAGGATACATGTCTGCAATGTTGAATATGGGCAATATACCCACATCTTTTGGAAGATCTATCTCATAAGCATTCTCACCAAATTTTCTTAGGATTTTGCACGGTCTTATCTTCTTCAACTTTAGTTTATTATATGTTCCTCTTGGGAACCTATCCTTCCTAAGATGTTCTAGAACTTAATATCCAACTTCAAATTGAAGTTTCCTCCTATGTTGATCATCTCTGTGTTTATATTCATTGTTGCTCCTCTGCAACTGCTCTTTGATATGAATATGAAGCTCCTGCATTTCTGCAGTGAAGTCTTCGGCTCCAATGCTTCTAAATTCACTCTACTCCAGATCTCTTAATTTTGACACTCCTCTGGGATTCATTCCATACACTATCTAAAATGGACTCTTTCTGGTACTTTCATTCACTGAGTTATTATATGCAAACTTTGCTTGTGCTAGAATCTGATCCCACTGACTATGATGTTCAGTGACCAAACTTCTCAGCAAATATCCTAAACTCTGATTCACCACCTCATTCTATCCATCCATTTGAGGGTGATAGGAAGAACTAAAGGATAGTTCTATTCCCAGATTCTTTCACAATATTCTCCAAAAATGACCAACCAATTTGGTATCCCTATCTGAAACAATACTCCTGGGCAATCCACGAAGTCTCACAACTTCTTTGAAAAACTAGTTAGCAAAGTGTGTTGCATCACTAGTTTTCTAGCATGGGATAAAGTGTGCCATCTTTGAAAATCTTTTGACTACCAAAAATATAGAATCACTTCCTCTTTATGTTCTTGGCAATCCCAACACAAAATCCATGCTTATCGCATCCCAAGGTCTCTCTGGAATAGGCAATGGTTGATACAACCCAGTATTTTGTCTCTTTCCCTTTGCATACTAGAAAATCTTACATATGTTCACAAACCTTTTCACCTCTTCTCTCATTCGTGGCCAATAATACGAACTATTCAATTGTGCAAACTTTTTTTCATGGTCAAAATGTTTCTCTAGACCTCCACTACGCTTTTCCTTCAACAAATTTTCCTCATCGAACACTTTGGTATGCACAACTGACACCCTTTAAATAGCAACCCATCCTGAATCAGATATTTGTCCCACTGGCTTCTGTCTCTGAGCCCAGGATTCACACATGCTTCATATGCCTCCTTGAAATATGGATCATCATGATACATTTCCTTAAGGTGTTCAAACCCCAAGGTTTTCACCTGAAATTCCTGTAGAATTAGACATATCCTGCTCAATGCATCAACAACCTTGTTAGCATTACCAGAAATATGTTTAATGACAAAAGTGAAATTTTGCATACACTCTATCCATTTGGCATGTCTCTGGTTTAACTTTTCTTGTTTGGTTATGAATTGTAAATCATGATTATCGCTATACAAAACAAACTCTTTTGGAACAAGGTAGTGCCTCCATTTCTTCAAGGCTTGAATTATGGCGTAAAACTCTTTATCACATGTGGAGTACTTTCTCTTAGTGTCATTCATCTTCTCACTGAAATATGCAACAGGCCTATTATCTTGGCTCAAGACTGCTCCAATTGCAACTCCACTCGCATCACACCTCACCTAAAATGTCTTCCCGAAATCTAGTAATACCCGAATTGATTGTTATGTTATCTTCTCCTTCAATATATTGAATCTTTTATCAACCTCCTCTGTCCATTTGAAAGACTTGTGTCTTTTCTTCACTATATCCATCATTTGTGCACCGATTTCACTGAAATTTCTGATGAACTTACGATAGAAACTCACTAATCCATGGAAGCTTCTCACCTCAAATATACTCCTTGGTGACGGCCATTCTCTAATTGCTTTCACCTTTTCGGGATCCATCTTCAATTCTTTCAAAGAGATCATGAAACCCAAATAAATGAATTTTGTCTTCATAAAAGAGGATTTCTTTAAATTTACCAGCAGCTTCTCCGACTGCAATCTCCTCATCACTAATGTTAAGTGTCTCAGATGTTCTTCTTCAGTTTTCCTGAAGACCAGTATATCATCCAGGTATACGATTACAAACTTACCAATAAAATCCTTCAACACTTCATTCATCAACCTCATAAAAGTACTCGGGGAATTTGTTTATCCAAATGGCATAACAAGCCATTCATACAATCCCTCATTTGTCTTGAAGGTTTTTTTCCACTCATCACCTTCCCTCATCCTTATCTGGTGATATCCACTTTTCAAATCTATATTTTAAAAATAGTTCGCTCCACTTAAACAAACCATTAATTCATCCATCCTTGGCAATGTAAATTTGTACCTAATGGTGATCTTGTTTATGGCCCTTGAGTTTGTACACATTCTCCATCCTCCATCCTTCTTCAGACTCAACACAGTGGGTACTACGCATGGACTCAAGCTTTCTTTGACTAAACCTTTGTCTAACAAATCCTGAACTTGTCTTTTTACCTCCTCATTCTCTTGAGGTCTCAATATATGCGTTGCTTTGTTCGGCATACTTGCTCCTGGTATCAAGTCAATGTGATGGTTGATACTTATTGTAGGTGGAAATGAGCTCGAAAACTCATCCACTATTATGTCAGCAAAATTTTCCAATAGCGCCTGAATTTCCTCAGGCATATCCTCCATAGAAGTACTTGTAAGGATAAATTTCGGCTTCCTTACTACAACAAACTTCATCGCTTGTTCTTTCTTTACTTCACTCAGGAGTTCCTTCCCACTCATGAGAAGTATGCTTGTGATGGCTTCTTCCTTCACTTTCTTCTCCTCAATCGGCAGTAACATGTGTGTCTTACCATTTTTCTCCAAAGTATAAGTATTCTTTCTCCCATCATGAATGAGATTCTTGTCATACTGCCATGGCCTTCCCAGTAAAACACGATATACATCCATGGGAATCACATCACATAGGATCTCATCCCTATACCATCCTATTTTAAATTCAACAAGGCATTGTTTAGTTACTGTTACCTAATGACATTTCTACAACCATGAGACTTTATACATCGTCGGATGTCCAGTTGTCTCCAACTCCAACTTTTCCACCATCTATGTGGATACTAAGTTATCAGTGCTCCCACTTTCAATGATCACCTTGCATACTCTATCTTTAGTCTTGCAAGTTGTCCTGAACAATTTGTTCCTATGCACTAGATTTTCAACCTCTGGCTCTATTTTTAAGAGAACCTTCTTCATCATCAAATATCTCCCATCTTTTGCACCTTCTACTTCAACATCTCACTTATGTGCTTCTCAAATGTGAGCTTAACCTCCTTCTTTCTTTCTCTCAGGGCATTCCCATGACATGTGTCTTGTCTTTCCATGGGCATAACACTTTACTTATCCTCCTCTACCTCTTCCTCTTCCTCTAGGGAAAAATTTTCTACCACTGCTTTGTCTTCCTTGGGAACTTCCTCCTCTTTCAGAGTGAATATGAGGTTTCTCTGCCTCACTTTTGCGCTTATGTTCCTTGTCATGGGAAATTTCATTGCCTCTGTTTAAACTTCTACCTCTGCTCTGTTGACTCTGCTTTCTATCCAACTTCTCCTCTGCTTTCAGCACAATTTGATAAGCATCCTCCATTATCCTTATTGTCATCATGTTGATTTCATCCTGGATTTCATATCCCGGGCCGTTGATGTATTTGGCAAATTTTTCCTCATCTCTCTCTTTCTCCAGCCCTGATGTTCAGCCTATAGAACTCCTCTGTGTACTCCTTGACTGTCATTCCCTTCTGTCTTAGGTTCTGCAATCTCTTGAAAATATTTATCTGGTAGTCCTTGGGTATGAATTTATTCTTTGGCTTGGCTACCATTCGATCCCAGCTCTTAATCTATTGTTTTCCCTTGCTTCTCTTGTCATCCTGCAATTCATCCCACCACAGTGTTGCATGTCCTTTTAACCTAGTGATAGCATGTTTCACCTTTTTCTCCTCATCGACATCTTCATAGTCGAAATACTTGTCCATTGCTTGTATCCAATCAAGCAATTCTTCGATGTCCAAATTACCTTCATACATTGGGATGTTTATCTTTGCTCTAGATCCCAACTTGACAACCACTCTTAGCAAGAATTCCTCCACAACATCCTCTGTTATAGCTTCTTCAATTTCCACTTCTTCATTATTTGCATCACTAACATCTCCAACATCAGGTGCTCTCCTCTGTGTTGTTTCCATGGCATCCAACCTTGCTCTGAGTTCTCGCATCTCCCTTTCCATAGCTCTATTTCTATGGACGGCTCTGCAAGTCTTCTAGGTGGCATTGTGTTGATGTATCTGATACCACTTGATGATATCAACCTACTTCTTTGTCTCCTTTTCCTATAGAAATCAATTATGTTATCTCTGATACCACTTGATGCACAACCCCCCTTCCCTCCTAGGGATTATACGACCTCCTGGTCTTGGATCGTCAATCTACTGATCCGAATTAGATCTTTGGGCCTTCAACAAACCCTGAACAATCAATACACACACACACACACACGCGTCCCCTTAATGTCACCTACAAGTTCAGAATACTTGCAACTCCGCTCTCTAGTGCTTGGCAACACAGATGTGCGAGTACTGGCGCCGTGCTAGACTCTTTCTCTTATGTGTCCATGGTTGTAACCTTGGTCCAACCCCTTCACAACTTCGGGATTCATAAATATTTTGACCTCCGCCTTTGTTTCCTTCTGAAACACCTTTCCCCAAATTCACAGATCTCTGCCCCATGTCTTCTTGGATCTGACGGTCCAGTTGTATTTCGGGTTTCATGACTTCATGAAATTTCACTTACTTCACACTTAACTCCTCCAGACCTCTAACTCCCAGAATCTATAATATGTTTCCACGTGCCTCTTCGTAGCCAACGGTCAATATTCACCTCAGGACTTCTCAATTTCGGCAATCCCACTTCTCAACACTTTGAAATACTTCGAACTCCGAAATTCTGAAACACCTCACGGTCGATTCTCCATGCAACTTTTCCTAGATCTGATGGTCTGGAATGATCCCAATTCCTCCTAGATTTCTCTTGTTCGTTAATCTTGGGAAACCTTAAATGACTCCTCCCTTTGAATATTTCTCGCCACTATTCCTCCTAAAATTTGTTCCTCTCGAACCTTTGCCTCCTTAAAATACTATTTTCGACACTTAGTCGAATTTCAGCCTGTGCATGCCTAGCAATGGGTCCTTCTCTATAACTTAGCCTTTATGTGGACAACTTCCTTTACTCCTTTTGAGCTTATGAGTCAGAAGACTCTATCACGCACTCCTTGCGGATGATCTTCCTTCTAGTTATCTCTCCAAAACTTTCTGAGTCAAAGCGGACTCTATCACGCACACCTTGTGGGCGTTATGTACTCCTTGCACATATAATTTTTGCGTTATCTCTTCTAATCTCATGAGTCGAAACAGACTCTGTCAACACACACCTTGCAGACCCTATGCATGCTTTCACTTTCTCATATAAGAGAAGCAATTGAAACTTATCTAAATCTTTACAGATTCATACATTCAACCATGTAAATGAATTCATAAACACAAGAATAAGAAAACATAGAGAAATGCAAATAAACAGAGAGTCTAGCATTCATTCAGATAGACACGGCAACACCAGACATTTGGGACAATCCTCCTCTATTATATTCATTCAATCGAAATATACATGTGTTTATAAACTCTGATAAGCTTCAACAACTTATATACAATAGATTCAGCAATCTATACAATATCTTTAGTAGCCTTTCAACAACCTCTACTGGGCAACAATGAAAAACTTTATACAAGATAGGCTCTTCAAGCTCTTCCCTCCAACTACTCTAGAGTTATCCTATCGGAATAAAGGCTATCAACTACTTAAAATTTATTACAATAAATATTTGTGACAGACAGATAAGATCGAACACATCAAATACGTACTGCACTGAGCTTCATTAAAAGAAAATACATTCTTCGATGTCCTCATGAAATCATCTAGATCCATAGCATTAAAGAGGTTCTTTAATTACAATCCTTTCAAAAGATTTGTGTGATACGCCTTCTTCAAAATTTAAAATTCTCCAAAATGCACGTTGGGTGCTTAGTTGTCCTCCTCTCATGCTTTGTTGGTGATTCTCCTGCATCAAATATTTTATCCCCGAGTGTTTGGTGTTCTCGATGCAGATCTAGTCATCCTAAAAAACCTAACTCATTGAATAATATTGGCGCGATATGTTGTCTGGCTTACAACAACGATTTATGTATATGGACTCCTTGAATAAAATTGTGAAGGTATGGTGGGTCTCAAATATTTGGTGCATAGAAACAATTCAAGATCATGTGGTGGCCACCCACCTTTTCCAACTAGCTCAAAACCATTTTTTGGCAATTTTGGTAATTTACTATTTTTAGCAGTTTTTCACTTCCGAAGCTGTTTTAAGGCCCTAAACGATGTTTTTTTTGGAAAATGGGTTGCAATATCAAAGTTCCTTCACTATTTCCCCTAAAATGAATCTCCTCAACGATACCTTTCCAACAGGCTATCATACACCTAAAATAGAGATGGTATGCAAAAGTTACGACCCCAGGAAGTTGATGTTGATGTATTAACTTACCCAAATGGGGCCCACGTGACTTTTGGCGCTTCATCTCCGACGGTTAGGTTTTTGGATGTATAGGGTTTTTGGAATTCATGTTTATTGTAAAAAGGCCTTCAGAGCCTCATTTTAATCATCTTCTTCTGAATGAGCGTAGTCGTCACATCTCTTCTCAGAGATGAGCCGCCACCATTCCAGCAAGCTTGTTTCCGCTGCATTTTACAGTTTCAGCTTATTTCCTTATTGAATAAAAAACCAGTTTTACTTTATCTCTGTCATTTTGTGTTAATCACTTGTTAATAATCTGTAGTCATTTTGTTATGCTCATAAAATCTGGATCACCGTCGATACAACTGCTTCAAGGCCATAAACCAACTTAAAGGGGGTATGCATTGTCAGCTTCTTGCAAGTAGTTCTAGAGGCCCATAATACTGCCTGTATTCTCAAATCCCAATCATCTATGTTCACACTGCAAATCTTCGTCAACATTGTCTCCAAGATCTTGTTGAAGGCTTCGATTGTACCATTCGCTTGTGGATGGTATGGAGTGTTCTTATGATGATGAACTGTAAATTCCTTAGTCAAGGCTTCAATGGTATTATTAATAAAATTTATGCCTTGATCACTCATAAGGATCTTCGGGCATCCAAAACTAGTTATGATATCATCAAATATGAATCGTGCAGCTGTAGTTTCACTACAGTCCTTCACTACTCTTGCTTCTGCCCATCTGGTCAAATACTTTGTCATAGTGATTATGTATCTTGATCCTGTACGCTTTCCTGGTGGGTTGATAGGTGCCATGAAATCAATGGCCCATTTCTCGAATGCCTATAAGGTTAGTTTTGATGATAAAGGCATCTCATCCCTTCTGGAAGGTTTCCCAAGTCATTGGCATACATCACAGGCTCTTTAGTATTCCTTAGTATCTTTGTGTAAAGTGGGCCACCAGAGGCCAGCTCTAAGACTCTTTCGCATTGTTTCTTTTCCTGCATAGTGTCCTCCTACGATGCCTTCATGTGCTTCTGCCAGAATCAGTGGTCTCTCTACCTCCATAACACATCTTTTCAAGATCCCATTAGGTCCCATCTTATATAGTTGTCCAGCTATAAGTGAAAAATCTGTAGCGCGGACTACTAGTTGTTTCTTCTGAATTACTGTATATTCGCTAGGTGTTATTCCTGTTGACAGGAACTGAACTATCTCGGTGAAGTGATCATCAACCTTCCTGATGGCCAACAGTTGTGCATCTGGTAGTGTATCGTCCAAGCTAGTAGGCTCATCTCCCTACTCTAATCTGGATAACTGATCAAGTCCCTTGTTCATTCTCCCTGGCTTGACCACGATCTCAAAATCATATTCCTGGAATAACAGAAGCCATCTGCATATTCTTCCCCCCAACATTGTCTTGTTGACTAGGTATTTCAACGAAAATTTATCAGTGAACATATTAAAGTGTCCTCCTAACAAGTAGTGATGAAATTTTTGCAGCATGTACACCATAGCTAACCCTTCTCTTTCAGTAGTAGTGTAATTTATCTCAGCTGTTGAGTGCTTCCTGCTAGCAAAGGCTAACGGATGGTCAATATATCCTGCTCTTGGTTTTGCTAGCACTACTCCTAATGCAATAGATGAAGCATCGAAATGCACATGAAATTCCTTACTCCAATATAGGAAAACCAAAATAGGCGCAATAACCATTTTTTGTTTCAGTGTGTCGAAGCTCTGTTGGCATTCTTCTGTCCAATGAAACTGACAAACTTTCTTCAAAATCTTCTCCATGGGTGTTGTAATCTATGCATATCCCTTAATGAACTTCTTATAGTATCCAGTATGTCCCAGCGCAGTGCGCAGTTGTCTAACAGAAGTAGGAGGGAGTAGATCGACAATAATGGAAATCTTGGATGGATCTACCAGCAACCCCTTCTTACACACAATATGGCCTAGCAGCACTCCAAAGGGTGAAAAGAAGATGCACTTCTTCAGGTTCAGGGCAATCTGACATTGCCTGCACTTATCCAACATTAGTCATAAACATTCAATATGATTTTGCAATAAGCTAAAAATAGTCCAATCATCAAAATATGCTTCCAAAAATTTATGTAAAAACTCCTTGAATGCTTCGACCACCACCCTAGAAAACATGGTTGGTGCAATATTCAATATGAAAGGCATCACTGTTTACTGGTAGGATCTCCATTCTATTGCAAATGTGGTCATATGGAGATCTTCCTTGGAAATCCTGATCTGGTGATAACCTGAAAATCCATCGGTGAAGGAATAAACTTCCTGTCCTCCCACATTATCTAACACTTCATCAGCAAATGGTGTAGGGAACGGTTCATGTAAGCATGCATCATTCAGTTTCCTCAAGTCTACACAAATTTTGATCTCTCCTGTTTTCTTATCTTGAACCACCATAGGGATAATCCATTCTCATTCTTCAATAGGTTCTATGATTCATGCTTCCAGCATTCTATCTAGCTCAATCTTGACTTTCTGCTTATACTTAGGATTCAATATGTAGGGTCTCTGCTTGACTGGCCTTGCATCTGGTTTCAAGGGGATCTTCATTTCTCCCATGGGACCATTAATGCCCTTCATATCAGTGAACTTGGTTGGAAACAAGTCCTAATATTCATGCAGTAGTTTTGTGATCTTGTCAATAGTGGCATCATCCCAATAATCTCCAACATTAGCGAGCTTAGGTGCTTGCTCTGTTCCAATGTTAACTTTCTTGATTTTGATTGGATGTCCTATAAAAGGAAGTTCGACTCTTGGTCCTTCTATGTCTCCATGTCCTTATGTTTCTGCGATGTTCACATTTCTAGAATCATCGTCTTCATCAGCATTGATATTGTAACATCCTTGCAAAATATGAAGAGGTGCAGTCCATTCATCCTCTTCTCACTCAATAGGGAGGTTAGGTGTCTCCTCAAAGACTTTCTGTCTGAAAATTTGTAAATCTTGATCCACTGTAGGGTACTGACTTTCAAATAAAAATGTAGCTACAAAATTATGAGTCATACCATACCAATCTGCATTGGTGAGGCGCAACTCTTTTTGAAGACACCAATTGATAGGCGTTGTATCCAAAGTTTTAATGAATTTATGCGACCACTGCTCTTGAGGAATGTTGCTTCAGGCTTCCTCACAACTTTGCACATGGTCCTTCGGACAACTTTGACCTGTGTATCGAACTTCACATCCTTCGACTTGATCTGAAAAGTGCACTGTCATTAAAGTGCGACATTGCACCCAGTCCACGATGTTCTTCTTGTGTGTCCCCCACAATCTCACTAGAGTTTCTTTCAAAGCTTCGTCCAGTGCGAACAACCTTTGTCGTACTAGTACAGTTTCTTCAAATTCCAACAGGGAAGCATCTAAATGATTTAAACCGTCAAAGGTGGGTAGATTACTTACTTCTGTTCCGATCCAGTGAACTTCCCTGGTCAATCTAGCACATCTCCGCGCAGAAACTTCATACATTTTGTTCTAGTAATTCTCTAGTGCTTCTTTCAAATCCGATGAACATGCATTGTCACTTCGCCAGCTTAAATTCTCATTTGTTGTAGAATTAATGTAATCTTGTTGTCTTGTTGTCAATTTATATATATTCTCTAGTTCATAAGCACAATCTTCTTCTCTAATGGGTTATGTATATCTGCGAGCTTCATCAGGATGAAGAGGTGCAATGACCCGAATGCCATCACCTTCAAATGTCATTCTTCTTTTCTTTAAGTCAACCATAGTATAATTGTTAAAATCCCAATCAATTCCTAACAACGCAGGATAAGGACAGCTATCATCAACTATCTCAATCACCTTGAAGTTTGTAAACGTCCTTACCCCATCGATGTCCACAGGGACATGCTCCAGTCTTCCAAAGAGGCTTACTTCCTGTTGATTGGCCATCCTGAGCCTGATAGAGCAGTAAATTAACTTGGGTTTTCCCATGAGTGTCCAGGTCTTCTTCCTCATAACATTGACTTCTGACCCTAAGTCGAGGACCACATAATCTATATTATAATCTCAAATCTGAGAATTAAGGTGTAGTTCCTTATTTGTCCTCATCTTTCTAGATACTTGATGTACTTCTCTGTTCAGCAGGGGATCTATCCTTCCTATCTCATATTTTCTAATCAAAATTTGTATCTCTTGTACAGCTCTTTCATACTTAATCAAATTAATGCAAGTACATAAGAATTCCATGAGCTTGCTTACCTCTTTTCCTCCTCTGGGCGAAGCAGACTGATCGAATGCCAGAGGAATTCTACATTCTCTCAATTATGGATGTGCCTTTGATGAAGAAGCCTGATCTCTTCCAAATTATTTTCTTGCCTCCTCAAATGTTTTCTTTTATTTCCTTGGATCAAACACTTGTGTCTTCTCTACAGCTCTTCTGACCCTGGATTCTTCTGTAGTCTTTCCTGGGGTCACTCTGTCTTCTCCTGTAACAGCGCCTCCTCTAGTGATAACAACAATTCTAGGATCATCTCCATGACACTCTACTGAGATTAGTTGTACTTGTTGGTTTCCTCCTCATCTTTCCTGAAGTTTGGCTAACAACACAGGGAAATCTTCAATAACATGTTCAAATGAGCTGCAGTAGCTACAAGTGGTACAAGGGTTCTGATAGTCCCTTGCCAAATGTCCCAGTTGTGTGTAGTTATAACAAATGATCTGACCTCGACCTCGACCCATGCCTCCTCCTCGTCCTCTTCCTCTAAATCCACCACAAGGGTTGAAGTTTCCTCTTCCTGGAGATTTAAACTACGTAGTATTTCCTTCTTGTTGTACTTCGCCTTGAATCCTATATGTGTCTCTTGATCTTTCATGCAAGAGGTCATAAGCCCTATAGTCCTTCTCATCATGCCCCACAAATTTACAAAATGTACAATAGAAATTGGTAGGTGTATGGACATATTTTTTCATGTAATAACATTCACTAGGGTGATGTCTATTTCTACATACCTCGCACCAGGGTAGGGTAACCTACTTCAAAGGGGTCAGAGCTCCAGAGGCCAAGTACTCATGAAATAGGGGACAGTGCTCCTTATCATGGCCCTTTGATTTGCATCTGATACACCAGATATCTTCTCTTTTATATTTTCCCTTGTCTTTCTTCATATCTTCAACCTACTGAGATAAGCTAGTTAGCTGACTCAAAATTTGACTCATTCTTGAGCTAGATTCTCCCATAAGGGCTAATTCTAGTTTCATGGTGATCTCCAATGCCTCAGCCTGCGAAGCGATCTTCTGTTGCATCAGAGGGACTCTAATGTGTGGCAAGAGGGCAGTAATGAACCATTCTTTATTCTGTTCGTCTGGAATCTGAAAACTCAAATGGTCAGTCAAGCTCCTAAACCTCTAATCAAACTCCCACATCGGTTCAGCTACTCTATGCTTGATTTCTTTTAGTTATGTAATGCATTGTTACTCCGAATTGGGTTTCCTAAATTCGACAATCAACACAGTCTTAATGACATTCAGCAATTTAGGTTGTGCAACTCCTTGGACAAATTTCATGCACCAGCTTAGTGCGCGGTCTCTTAGGGTAGTACTAAACTAAGCTCTCTTAACTGCTTCATCACTGAATTTCTTAATACTCCATACAGCTTCGCATAAGAACCAATGGTGACCAGGATCTTCATATCAGTCTCCCCTAAAGGTGGGTAACCTTATCTCATCTGCCATAGATCTTCCTAGGTTTCTTGACTGAGTGTGTACTGAACTACTGGTAACAGTGCTCTGAGTGCTCTGATAACTCTGACCACTCTGGTTACTTAATGTTGCTAAAACAACAGGAGGAGTAATAGTACTTACTTCGACAGTCTGCGTAGTTCCTGAAGTTTTTGTTCTTCCTAGCGAGGCTCTGCAATCTTCTCTTTCTTTGTCCCAACGAACCCTGAATGTTCCTCGGTCAATAACTCTTCTTCTTATCCACTGTAGAACCCTTCGTATTGTGCCAGTGGCCCGTGGCTCTACTCAAACAGGTTCACCAAAGGAACCTCTCTGAAGGTCCTCCCACTGAGCGTATGGCCAACCTCTGTGTCGTTGTCGTTGTCTGAGTTCTTGAACATTATCTTTTCAATCCGATCAATTACTGTATCTTCAATATGTTCTTCTCATGCAATAGCATCTTGATATTCAACTTCAAAAAGTGTAAAAAATTTCCTCTTGGTCCCTTAAATAAATATTTCTTTTCTTGGCTATACAACTCAACTATGTTAATGGAAAACTCATTGATGTAACCTCCAATAGTACTATCGAACCAGTGATCTACTACTTTTGATACGGTGTTATCAACTCTCTTGACCTTTTTTATCAGTGACAGTGTCCAAACCACAGGTGGTCTAGATCTGATCTCAAACTGGGTATCTGCTAATTTGGCTAACCACTCATATAGCTCCTTGTGAATTCCTCCAAAGAAAATCTTGTGTATATCAGTAAAAATATACCTTCCCAACCAATCCTTTGTACTAAGATTAGGGTTCTTATTCTGGGCTTCAGCGAAGTCCTTTTCTTTCTCTTCTATCCACTTTTGAATCTTTGTCTTCAATGGGAACCACCTTGACATTCCCTCAAGAAGAGCCCGGTCCCGACAACGAAACCATTTGTTGGCACAGGGGCAAAGCCAGGGTTCATCTCTAACAGCACACCAGCAAGCCCTAACTATTGGCCCTTTCGGAAACACCTGCGAAGCAGATGTAGTCTCACCCGAAGTAGCAATAGGGGGTTGCAGGACACAGGTGTCTACAACCAGAGGAAATGCAAGTGGATCCAAGGCAACAACACACAACAACCTAGTTATTCGTTATCTCCTTTAAGCCTACTGCGCGAGCTATATCTTAGATATAACACGATGATGCAATAACATAACAACATAATAACAGAAGTAATGAACACAACATCAAACATAGAGACACAAAATATACGTGGTCCACCCTCTCCCTAGGGCTACGTCCATAGAACTGTGTTTCTTGATATTATATGAAAACATATAGTTCTATATGTGCTCTTAGCTTACAGATCTCTCTCTCCTTCTCTTCTCCTCTCCCCTCCTTGCACAACCAGCTGCAGGGTTGATCTTCACACCTAGCTGAAGATCTTACAATAACAAAAGGCTCTCACTCTTAGCACTTCTCTCTCACACAACAATAATCACTCACTCTCAACAATAATAATGAACTCTCAACCAACTTAGCACCAACCCATCCCAGGTCCTCTAGACCTTTATTTATACATTAAAATAACTCTCTGACAACCTTATGTCGAAACCTAGGTGTCAAAACCCTAGGTCAACCTGATTCGCATTTTCAGGGCTTCACCAGTCTCTCTTTCCTTCTTTCCCGCGAGGTGCTCCAAAGCATCCAATGGTGGATTCTTTTGCTTTCTGAGTTGTCCATGATCCATCCTCCTTGTTGATTTGTTCTCTTTGATCTCCTCATCCAATGGCTTGCTTTCTTTTACTTATCTCCTTCTTTTCTGCTCCTTTGGCCACTTTGACCCATTCTCAGTCAATGTGTCTTCTGCGCAGTTCGCACTTCTTCTTTCCTTTTCCTTTTTCTTCGCTTTCTTTCTTAAAATATACCCAAGGGCCAACAACCTCCTCAATAAAAAGTTTTCTTATGACCACCCAATCTTATTCATCAAGATGAAAAAAAGGTCAACCCCGTGAATTTGACCATTTCTTTGAGATAGGAAGGAGAAAAGTAGTATTAGAAAGTCTTTAGCCAAGGCTTCAAAAATCTTTATATTATTTTGAGACTAAGTAACAATTTTATCGATATTTTTTCCTCCCGAGAAATCTACAATGACTTCTTCCAATGGTTCTGGTAGTACTAGCAAACCTACTTCATCACAAGCTTCTTCTTCTGCCTTGATTGGAAGCATGTATAGTCATTTTAATCATGTCCAATCAGCCACAAATCCTTGAAAATTTATCAAACAATAAAGTTTATTCCAATTTGAAGAGGATGCAAATACTACTATGTGGCATGTGTCCTCTCCTTTAGATATGACTCCAACTACTGCTCCTCTTCCAAATTTTAAAGACCGTTTGTCTAAATTTTCTGGCAATGGAACTATTTCAGTTAATGAGAATCTAGTTGTTTTTTCAAATGCATGTCACAATATTGGAGCAAATGAAAATGATATATGCATGAGACTATTTGTTAATTATTTGGAAGGAAAGGTTGTTGTTAATTTCTTTGAATTGTCGCCTCCGCTATTTATGACTTGGGATGAATTATCTTGTTGGTTTAAATCAACATATGGACAACCTCAAAGTCCAACGGATTTTTTGAAACATTATAATAATCTTGTTTACAATAAAGCTGAAACCATCAAATATTTTAATTTATGTTTCACTAAATTATACAATCAGATTCCATAAATCATTAGGTCACACAATCAAGCTTCCTTAATGCATTATTATAATGCACTACCATCTACTTATCACCATAGTCTAGAAGAAAAGAATGTTAACAGCCCGGGATTTGCAGTACAAACTTGTCTAGAGTTTGAGGAGTAGTTGACAAGAACATGACTTCCTGTTGAAAATTATGTCAAACAAACTGACATGGAAACTATGTTACAACTTGTATAGGATATGAGCAGTAGAATGATTGCTTTCGAAAGAAAATGGGTGACTTCTACTTCTGTTGAAACCTCCACCCAGTTTGTCTTAATAAACCAAACTCTTAGTTTTCAACCCAAGGCTATTCTCTCAAGAACTTGGTGTAATTTATGTGAGGAGAATCATGATGAGGATACTTGTGAGATCAAAATGAATGCAAGAGAACATATCTTTGGTAAAAGATCTAATACAACAATTGTTTCCTTAGATTGGGCTCGAGAAGAGGATGTGATGATGGTTTATAATCGAAATAAATCCTATCAGAACAAGGGAAAAGGTGGTCCTCCTAAAACTATTTTCACTCCTAGTACATCCACTCATCAAACTAATACTCAGATCATGAAGGGTGCTCGGAGTCTAAAGGTTTCAACCTCATATTCTTCATTTAAATAAAAATATCTTGATATAATTGGCTACAATCAAAATTGATGCATCTTTATTAGACATGGCGACTGTCCCTGAGCAACAAAAGCATTTGAAAGATTTTATGGAAGGCAAATCTTCCGCTATTGCCAGTTTGAATTAAGAACGGAATGAAGAAGAAATGCATATAAATAAAGTAGGTGTATATAATCCTAGAAATTATGTAAAAGAACATCATTTTCATGTTTATGTAAAGATTATGAATAAGATTGCACATTGTTATCTAATTTATGGGGGATCTAGCCCCAATGTTATGTCTAATATTATCATGGAAGAGACAGGTCTTTCATGCACTAATGAAAACTCAAAGAGTATGTTATCTTACAATAGTCAGCACCAAGCCACTATTGGTGAAATCAAAGATGTAACTTTGGTTTTGTGTGCTCATCCTGAGATAAGGACCACTTGTAATATTCAAGTAATTAATATGTTTGTTAGCAAGTATTTTGTTATCTTAAGAAGAGACTCGCAAGAACTAATCAGTGGAAATCATTTTGGGGCCTCAATCATGCTATAGGAAATCATTGAGTTGGCTCGATCCCAAAAAACCTTCATTTAGGCCCTCAAAATGGCCCCGGAAGTTAAAACTGCTAAAAATAGTAAATTGCCAAAATTGTCAGAAAATTGTTTTGATCCAGTTGGAAAAGGTGGGTGGCCACCGATATCCACCCGAATCAGTCCTCCCTCCTTAGGAAGTAATGGTCTCCATTGTGTTGAGGTCCCCCATCAAATGAGGAAATTTTTGCTGAATTTGGCCTCGGGTGAGCCACTTGCCTTGGTACAGGAGTTGCCCAGCTTTGACGACTCAATAAAGCTGGATCCTTTGCTGTCGAGTGCCCTTGATCTGTGTGTCCACAATATGATCATTGGATGTCTATTGTATGTAGTCGGGGTTGAGCTCAATTGGTGTCAGTTGTTCTGCTACTTCTGAGGTGTCCAATAATGGTGGGAAATAAGGGCCAAGGAGATCCACGTTGAACACTAGGTGCAGGCCAAGGAAAGGAGGAATGTTGAGCTGAAAAGAATTATCCCCCACGGCCTTAGTGATGGAGTATGACCCATAACGGAGTCGGTGAAGCTTCCAATGGGGTCCTGTAAGGCATTCTTTTTGCAAGTGCAACCAAACTTTATCGCCCACCCGAAATTTATGTGGCACCCAATGTTGATCATGGTGTTGTTTATACTTGTCATTGGACTTCTATAAAATATCCTGAACCTTTTGGTGGATGTGATGGATTTTCTCAATGAACTGGGTGGCTTTGTCAACTTCAGTTGGAGCAGGAGATGACTCGGTCGAGGTGACTGCAAGGGGAAGTGCAATATCTATGGGACCCAATGGTTGGAATCCCAACCCCACCTGAAAGGGGTTGTGACTGGTTGAGCTATGCAGGGCTCGGTTGTAGCTATGTTGGACATAGGGAAGACTCTCATCCCATGTGCGAGGGTGATGTGAATTATACATGCAGAGGATATGCACAATCATTCGATTTACGACCTCGGTTTGGCCATCTGTCTACGGGTGGAAGGCTGTGGATTTGGTGAGCTTGGTGTCCAACAGTGACCAGAGGCTCGACCAGAATGTGCTGAGAAATCGACTGTCCCGATCTGAGACAATGGTTTGTGGGATTCCAAAATGTACCTAGACTCATTCAAAGAAGAGCTTGGCAGTGGCCATTGCTGTGATGTTCTACTTGCAAGCAACCAAAATCACCATCTTAGAAAAGCGATCAACAACCACAAAAACACAGTCGTTTCCCCGCTTGGTGGACGGGAGGCCTGACATGTAGTCCATTGAGATGGATTCCCATGGCCTGTCAGGAGTAGGAAGAGGGGTGTACAGGCCCTATTTCTTAGTGGTCAGTTTGGAAATCGCACAAGCAGTGCAAGACCTGCTATACTTGCTGACCTCCTGTCGAAGTTTCAAACAGTAGAAATGTTTCTCTAGCATCACCATTGTCTTTTTTACGCCAAAGTGTCCTGCCACCCGATTGTAGTGGCATTCCCAGATCAGCTTCACTCACTCGCTTGATGGAACATAGATATGGCCTAGACGACACAACAACCCATCCTAAATATGGAAATTATCGACAACTGCATTTTCCCCCAACATTTTGTAGGTGGTGGCGAAGTCTGGGTTTGTCTCATAGAGTTGGGGCCATCCAGAGGTCTCATGGTCACAAGAGTCTAGCACCATGGTGAGTGTCACAACTTACGGTCTGCTAAGACAATCAGCGACGCAATTGGTGCTTC
Source organism: Picea glauca (assembly GCA_000966675.3). Lineage (NCBI taxonomy): Eukaryota > Viridiplantae > Streptophyta > Pinopsida > Pinales > Pinaceae > Picea > Picea glauca. The sequence continues at coordinate 218,873 of JZKD02S0415754.1, forward strand.
ATGTTTTATACTTGATGTTGAGGCGGAATTGTTGCAAGTATGTGGACCACTTTTGATGGCGGTCATTCTGCAATTTTCCTTGTGTCTGCATGAACTGCAGTGGCTTATGATCAGTGCGGATGACTATTTCCTTCCCAAGAATGTAGTTCTTCCACTGGCGGTAGGCTTGCACAATGGAGTACATTTCTTTGTCATAAGTAAGGTACTTACAGGCAACATCTGATAGTGTCTCACTATGATAGGCCACGGGGTGTCCATACTGAATGAGAACAGCACCCACAGCATATTTGGAAGCATCTGTCTCGATCTCAAAGGGTTGTTGTAGGTTTGGGAGTGAAAGTACTAGGGATGAGCACAAACACTGCTTCAAATCATCGAACGCTTGTTGTTGGAACCGCCCCCACGCAAATTCTTCCTTACCACCACCCTTGGTTATTTGGCTGAGGGCCCATGCAATATGGGAGAATCCCAACATGAACCTGTGATAGAAATTGGCAAGGCCCAAGAAGCTCCGGAGCTCAGTGAGTGTGGTTGGGGCTGACCAGTCACGGATGACTTGGATCTTGGCTGGATCCACATGCATGCCATGTTGATCAATGGTGTAGCCCAGGTAATGGACCCTGTCCATGCCGAAGGAGCATTTTTCCAAGTTGGTGTATAGCTTGTGTTGTCAAAGGGTGTGCAGAACCTGTTGAATATGTTGCAAGTGTTCAGCCCAAGTCTTGTTATAAATGAGAATGTCATCAAGATAAACCACTACAAAATTATTGGTGAATGGTCGCAGGATATCATCCATCAACCTCATGAAAGTGGTTGGCGCATTTGTCAACCCAAAGGGCATGACCAACCATTCAAAAAGGCCCTCCTTTGACTTGAAGGTTGTCTTCCATACATCTGTATGTTCTATTGGGACTTGGTGGTAGCCAGACTTCAGATCAATCTTACTGAAGTATTTGGCCCCTATGAGTTGATCAAGGAGGTCATCGATTCGGGGAATCATGTATCGGTTTCTAACTGTGATTTTATTCAGAGCTTGGTAATCAATGCAGAGTTGTCAGGTTCCATCTTTCTTTTGTACCAACATGATTGGGCTCCTGCAAGGTGATGAGTTGGGATGGATGTGCCCCTTGTGGAGAAGCTCTTGGATATGTCACTTGATCTCCTCATTATCTAACAGAGAGAGACGATAGACTGGCCCATTAGGCAACGGTGCACCGGGGGTCAAATCGATGGGGTGCTTGACCTGGCAGTGCAGAGGTACCCCGGTAGGTGAGGAGAAGATATATGAGTATTCTTCCACGACCTTGTCTACTTACTTCTACTGTGTGGAGAGGTTGGCCATAGAGACCCTGGATGTGGCTGTGATCTTTTTCTTATTCTGAGAGCGAATCACGAAGAAGACAAACTTCCCCATCTGAGAGATGACCTTCTTGCATTTCTTAGTAGAGATCAAGGAAATAGCACTAGGTGGGACTACCTCGGGTATCCTGTACAATTTCCTATTCAAAGTAATAATAACACTACGAGGCCTAGACTCATATACAACATAAAGTTTCCATAAATAAGGTTGGCCCAAAAGAACAGCACAAACTTTGAGAGGAGAAACATCACACAATACCTCGTCTTTGAAGGGTTTGATGTAGTATGAGAGTCGGCACTGTTGGCTGATGCGAAGATCGCTTCCTTAGCGGAGCCATCCAATGGTGTAGGGTTGTGGGTGTGGCATTGTCGGCAGGGCCAGCCGCTTGACGACCTCTACTAAGATGAGGTTATTCTGGATACTGTTATCAATGATGAAGTGCAGAGGGGTTCCTTTTACCTACATCTGTGAATGGAAGAGGTGCTCTCCTTCTTCTGGCTCGTCTAGTTAACCAGGCTGGAGCTTGGTGGTAGAAATGGTGGCATTGGGTTCCGCGTCAATGATCTGTCTTCCCATTTTTGGTTCTGGCTTAGAGTCAGAATCTGCATCTGATTTAGAGGCATTCACTTCAGCCACCAACGACTGCTTTGAGCTGCAGTCAACAGTGTTATGCCAAGGACTCTTATGGAAATCGCACCACTTCTCAGTATCTTTCTTTGTCTTGTCGGTGTCCTTCCCTGCTTGTGGCTTGGACTGGTTGTCCTGATATTGTCCATCTTTGCTCTGTCCTTTTTTTTGTGGGTTGGTGCCACCCTTTACTGACATTTGTTGTGATCAGCGTCGACGTCCAAACCATAGGTGGTCTAGATCTGATCTCAAACTGGGTATCTGCTAATTTGGCTAACCACTCATATAGCTCCTTGTGAATTCCTCCAAACAAAATATTGTGTATGTAAATTCTAACCTTGTACAATATCTACTACAAACTGATATTCAGAAAAGATACAATGGAAAATACAAACATTACACAGAGATTTTTCACCTGGAAACCCAAACCGGGTAAACCAGCATATATTATATTCATACATTGTGTTACATTGTTTACAATACAATATACATATAGGAGCCAGCGGCATCCAAAACCCTAACCCAATGACCTAGATTAGTCCAAAACCCTAATTCCTTAACCGGAAATAGAAAACCATCGGCAAAAAACCATGTGCCGAAAAACCATCTAAATATCATGTGGTCCTGGAAATATGTCATCCCGGTAATATGTCGTCCCAGAAATATGTCGTCTTGGTAATATTTCGTCCCGAAAATATGTCGTCCCGGTATAACACATACCCATAACACATACTCGTGCAAAGAATATAACGCATACCCAACAGTGTATATCAGTAAAGATATACCTTCCCAACCAATCCTTTGTACTAAGATTAGGGTTCTTGTTCTGGGCTTCAGCGAAGTCCTTTTCTTTCTCTTCTATCCAATTTTGAATCTATGTCTTCGATGGGAACCACCTTGACATTCCCTCAATAAGATACTATTCTCGGTAATGGAACCATTTGTTGGCATAGGGGCAGACCCAGGGTTCATCTCTAACAGTGCACCAGTCTCACCTGAAATAGCAATAGGGGGTTGCAGGAAATAGGTGTCTACAACAAGAGGAAATTCAAGTGGATCCAAGGCAACAACACACAACAACCTAGTTATTCTTTATCTCCTTTAAGCCTATTGCGCAAGCTATATCTCAGATCTAACACAATGATGCAATAATAGAATAACATAATAACAGAATTAATGAACACAACATCAACCACAGAGACACAAAATATACGTGGTTCACCCTCTCCCTAGGGCTACGTCCACAGAACTGTGTTTCTTGATATTATATGAAAACATATAGTTCTATATGCACTCTTAGCTTGCATATCTCTCTCTCCTTCTCTTCTCCTCTCCCCTCCTTGCGCACCCAGCTGCAGGGTTGATCTTCTCACCCAGCTAAAGATCTTACAATACCAGAAGGCTCTCACGCTCAACACTTCTCTCTCACACAACAATAATCACTCACTCACAACAATAATGATGAAATCTCAACCAACTTAACACCAACCCATCCCAAGTCCTCTAGACCTTTATTTATACATTACAATAACTCTCTGACAACCTTAGGCCGAAACCTAGGTGTCAAAACCCTAGGTCAACCTGATCAACATTTTCAGGGCTTCGCCAGCCTGTCTTTCCTTCTTTCCCGCGAGGTGCTCCAAAGCATCCAATAGTGTCTTTTTTCGCTTGCTGAGTTGTCCATGATCCATCCTCCTTGATTATTTGTTCTCTTCGATCTCTTCATCCAATAGCTTGCTTTCTCTTACTTCTCTCCTTCTTTTCTGCTCCTTTGGCCACTTCGACCCATTCTCAGTCAATGTGTCTTCCGCGCAGTTCGCACTTCTACTTTCCTTTTCCTTTTCCTTCGCTTTCTTTCTTAATCTATACCCAAGGGCCAACAACCTCCTCAATAGAAAGTTGTCTTATTACCACCCAATCTTATTCATCAAGATGAAAAAAAGGTCAACCCCATGAATTTGACAATTTCTTTGAGATAGGAAGGAGAAAAGCAGTCTTAGAAAGTCTTTAGCCAAGGCTTCAAAGATCTTTATATTGTTTTGAGACTAAGTAACAATTTTATCGGTATTTTTTCCTCCCGAGCAATCTACAATGACTTCTTCCAATGGTTTTGGTAGTACTAGCAAACCTACTTCATCACAAGCTTCTTCTTCTACCTTGATTGGAAGCATGTATAGTCATTTTAATCATGTCCAATCAGCCACAAATCCTTGAAAATTTATCAAACAATACAGTTTATTCCAATTTGAAGAGGATGCAAATACTACTATGTGGCATGTGTCCTCTCCTTTAGATCTGACTCCAACTACTGCTCCTCTTCCAAATTTTAAAGACCGTTTGTCTAAATTTTCTGGCAATGGAACTATTTCAGTTAATGAGAATCTAGTTGTTTTTTCAAATGCATGTCACAATATTGGAGCAAATGAAAACGATATATGCATGAGACTATTTGTTAATTATTTGGAAGGAAAGGTTGTTGTTAATTTCTTTTAATTATCTAAGATATTTATGACTTGGGATGAATTATATTGTTGGTTTAAATCAACATATGGACAACCTCAAAGTCCAACGGATTTGTTGAAAGATTATAATAATCTTGTTTACAATAAAGGGGAAACCATCAAATCTTTTAATTTATGTTTCACTAAATTATACAATAAGATTCCATAAATCATTAGGTCACACAATCAAGCTTCCTTAATGCATTATTATAATGCACTACCTTCTACTTATCACCATAGTCTAGAAGAAAAGAATGTTAACAGCTTGGGATTTGCAGTACAAACTTGTCTAGAGTTTGAGGAGTAGTTGACAAGAACATGACTTCCTGTTGAAAATTATGTCAAACAAACTAACATGGAAACTATGTTACGACTTGTACAGGATATGAGCAGTAGAATGATTGCTTTCGAAAGAAAATGGGTGACTTCTACTTCTGTTGAAACCTCCACCCAAGTTTCCTTAATAAACCAAACTCTTAGTTTTCAACCCAAGGCTATTCTCTCAAGAACTTGGTGTAATTTCTGTGAGGAGAATCATGATGAGGATACTTGTGAGATCAAAAGGAATGTAAGAGAACATATCTTTGGTAAAAGATCTGATACAACAATTGTTTCCTTAGATTGGGCTCGGGAAGAGGATGTGATGATGGTTGATACTCGAAATAAATCCTATCAGAACAAGGGAAAAGGTGGTCCTCCTAAAACTATTTTCACTCCTAGTACATCCACTCATCAAACTAATACTCAGATCACAAAGGGTACTCAGAGTCCAGAGGTTTTAACCTCATATTCTTCATTTAAATAAAAAAATATTGAGATAATTGGCTACAATCAAAATTGATGCATCTTTATTAGACAAGGTGACTGTCCCTGAGCAACAAAAGCATTTGAAAGATTTTATGGAAGGCAAATCTTCCACTATTGCCAATTTGAATTAAGAACGGAATGAAAAAGAAATGCATATAAATAAAGTAGGTGTATATAATCCTAGATATTATGTAAAAGAACGTCATTTTTATGTTTATGTAAAGATTATGTATAAGAGTGCACATTGTTATCTAATTTATGGGGGATCTGGCCCCAATGTTATGTCTAATATTATCATGGAGGAGATAGGTCTTTCATGCACTAATGAAAACTCAAAGAGTATGTTATCTTACAATAGTCAGCACCAAGCCACTATTGGTAAAATCAAAGATGTAACTTTGGTTTTGTGTGCTCATCCTGAGATAAGGACCACTTGTAATATTCAAGTAATTGATATGTCAGTTAGCAAGTATTTTGTTATCTTAAGAAGAGACTCGCAAGAATTAATCAGTGGATACATTTCACTAGATGGAACAGACATGTCCCTTCCCAAAAATGGAAAGAATATCATTGTTCTTCGGGAGGGATAAATCTCACCATACATTGAAAGAGTTCCTCAACTACTTGTTAATTACATTGAAGAGGATATAGGTGTGTACTCAATTTTTTCTAGAGGAAGATAATGATTCTATTGCATAGCTTCCTAACCCTAAATATGGTATGTGGCATATGCACTTTAATGGTGCATGCTCAAGTGAAGGTAATGGAGTTGGCATAGTATCGTATTCACCTGTAGGAAAAATTCACAATTTCTCTTACATATTAGAATTTGCATGTACAAATAATGTAATAGAATTTGAGGCATTGATTCTTAAAATATAGAATGAAGTGGATATGGTGGTGTTGTTGGGAAAAATACCCTACGGACTAGCAAATTAGGGTCAGACTTGTCTGCAGATTTTTGACCGAAAAGAAATTACTTTTTAACCTACAACCCAAGATTTAAACCCCTCTTTCACAGTAAATGCATGGAAAATTACCACCAACCTTATTACCGGCATTTGATGTAGATCCTTTGTTGCGCTTTGATCACTTGCTTGCGTTGCTCCTTTCACAGATGACCTACACTCAACACAAATAACAACTATGCATGCATGCTACTTCTCTACTCAAGGGTTAAAAATCAAGCATAAATTAACCAAACCATAGACAATTCATGCATTGGGACGGGAAAAGTATTATTTTTATTACTGAAAGTGAATCAACTTACAAACAAAGCTGAGACCGGCCACCACTCCTTGAACCTGATCCTGGGCTCCTCTTCTTCTGTCCTCCAACTGCTTTGCGTTAAATCTCCTTTGGCATGAGGAAAGGCTAAAGGGTTGGGACAATGGATTAGGTAAATGGGCAAAGTTTCTTCGCTATCTTTTTTCCTCCTCCAAATGGTACCCCTACCCCTTCTTTTATAGGCTAGAAGGAGCTAGGGTTTTGGATGAACCCTCGGCCATGCATGGCCGAGAATTTCAGTTAACTGGCCCATAGCATTTTGTCTCATCGGCAACTTTCCTTTTTTTGTGATTCTGAAGGTACACGCGAGCTGTAGTGGGTCTGCTAGCATGGACACTGTAGATACATGCGGGCTGTAGTGGGCCAGCTAGCGTGTACTTTTAAAAATGGAGTTTTTAGAAGAGTTGTTCAGTATTTTTTGGTAAAGAAGGGATATGAGTTGGTCTGATTCCAGGTAAGCATGTGTGGTGCAATTTAGGTTTATAACAGATGCCCCCTAATGTGTGAGGTCAGAAGAGCATCTGATGGCCGAAATACATTACCAATCTTTACTGATGTGCTGAACGATTAAGCCCAAGGATCAGGAACCAGGAGGTGTCGTCTGCAAAATAACAAATGTCTCACCGAGGCAGGCATACCCATCCTCAGGATAAAATAGAACGCATGGCTACCAATCAAATACACTGTAAATCCATGTCATATAACTATATAAAGTGTAGCCACGAATAGTACACAGTGGATCTACATCTCGAAATCAAAAAGATATACATGCAAAGTATCCATCTTCGTAGAAGCTAATAAGGCTTGATGGCTGGAGATGAGGGCTTCAGAGCTCAAGCAACAACTTCAAAATCTTCAAAACTTGGATAGGAGTGTAATATGAGTGTGCGACTGCACTACCCAGAGGTCTTCGATGGCTCATCGGTCATGGACAAAATTGATAATCTTGATGATCAGACTGAAGGCTTCAATGATTTCGAACAAGGACTTGATTGGGTGTTCAGGATGGTCGAGTATGCGGACAAGAGACATATTGCAGAGGGGCCAACTCAGGCTTAGTGACAAACTTCCCTTGGACAATAGCACGACAAGTGATGAGACTCGGGCAGCATATATGTTAATCATAAGTCTACGAAGCAGGAGGCAACACAAGCTCTCCATATGTTTGGAAGAATAACCAAACGGTGGAGGACACAACTCTATATAGCGAGAAAAGCTTCCTAAGGTCGTACTACATCCCATAGTTTGATGATCAAATGGACAGATGTGCTTTATCCAAGGGCGATTCATTATGTTTCCAATAAAGAAAATACTTTTCCCATCCTCTTTTTGGGGTATATTTGATTTTTTTTTTTTCGATAATTTTGGAAAAAGAATAAAGGAATATTACGTTACAATGGAGGAATGAGTACTGCAAACATACAATATCAAGGCACAAGGACAAGACTGATATTCTGATAAAATGATACTTAGGGAAAATCCTCCGGTTTCCAAAGGTTTTAAGACACAGAAGCAAATTGTCACAAGGCTAGTGGATAAGGTATGCAAATGTGGTTGATAGAACACACAATGGTAACGTCCTTCGATGTAAGTTTAACGAGCCCAGAGAAGGTAATATCGGTGGTTTTTCGTATTTAGAGAGTCTGAAAAAGCATAAAAGGAGACTCCGTTGGGGTACCTTTTTCGACAATAGTCTAGTTGGTTCGAAAAAGGGATAAACTAGCACCAATTAGACGTCAATTCAAAACCATTTTAACGAGTGTGACAAGGACAATATCACTCGGATATTTTTTCACTTTTAAGGAGTCTGAAAAAAGATTAACTATGGACTCTGTCAGGAAGATTCTTCTGGACCAATTTAACGAGTGTGAAAGAATAAGGTCACTCAACGATCTTTTCAATTTTAGGGAGTCTGAAAAGAGTTTAACTATGGACTCCATGGGGGTTTCTTTTTCGTAAATTTAATCCCTCGGGCTCGAAAAAGGAATAAAATTATACCTGAGAGTACTCTTCTAAAGAATGGAAGTTCGATAGAGTATACCTTTGTTCGTACAGTTGACCGTCCGGACCAAAAAAGGGGTAAACTACTGCCAGACAGACGTGACTTCAAATTTCAGTTTAACGAGCGTGAAAGGCCACAAGATCGCTTGGCAATCTTTTCATGTTTAGAGGGTCTGAAAATGGCTTAAAAGGAGACCCGTTTAAGGAACATTCTTCTAGACCAATTTAACGAGTGTGAAGAAACAAGGTCACTCGGCAATATTTTCATTTTTAAGGAGTCTAAAAAGGGCTTAAAGAAGACTCCATAATGGTTACTTTTCTCAGTTAATCCGGTCGAGATTGAAAATCATAAATGTTGTCTCGTCGGATGTTGCTTTCGGATCTCAAAGCGAGCTTGAAAAACAACAAAGTTAGCTCATGATAGACTCTTTGTGGGTCGATGCCTGGCATCTCCTCGGGGGAGCTGTATGCTCCAACAAAAACATTGTCTATGACGCCAGGGGTTCTAGAGATATTGATAGGTATCGTTTCAGCAACGGTTTCCATATTACCCTCAGCATGGATCTTGTGTGTAGCTAAGGGATTAGTATTACAAGACCTATCTCCAGTCATAGTCACGGTGAATTCTCCTCCTTTGATTCGGCTTAACTCTGGGAGAAAGTATGATCTGTGATGAATATCTTCCCAAGGTTTGTCTGGACTAGTCATTGCTTCGATTACTCCTTCGTCAGAAGGCAAGACTAAGTCTAACGAATCGACGTTAGCAAGAGAACCCTGAGCCCAAATAGGCTCTAGAAGTGGATCTAACTCTTGTGCAGGAGTCGGATCAGGGTTAGCTGAAGCTTTCTGAAGCTTTCTAGACTAAAGAGTACGCTACTTCAGCGACTGACAAGGGCATGGACATGCCTGAGTGCCCTGTCTCATCCATCATGGCTGATGGGGAAGGAAGAATCCAAGGATTCTCAAAGTAAGTCGTGCGAAACGACGAAACTTGAAAAATCTCAACCTTATGGTGATTAGATATAAATTTGACATCGTCGTGAGGAGGTGTGTAATCAAAGGTACCCATCAAGGACGGGCACAAACCAACTCCTACGTTAATGACACCTGGTTGAGGATTATCTATCATTGCGACCTTGGATGCCCCCAAAGCTGGGTCAGGTCTGGAGAAGGATAGTTGATCGATGGTCACTATCCGACCTTTGTGTGGAAACAACAAGACTCGAAAAATAGTAGCAACCACATCTTGCATAGCATAAGTCCAACTCTGTCCTAACAAGAGTTTATAGTCGAGCAGAGCATCAACTACCTCTACTTCGACACACACGGTTTTCCCTCCTAACTGCACAGGGAAAGAAGGAACGATGCCATGTGGTCGGAAAGAACGACCGTTGAAAGCAGTGAGGAGAGTAGGTGATGGAGACAAAGTGGGCTGGCCAATGGCCTTCCAACATGCTAATGACATAATGCATGTCGAGGCGCCCTCGTCGACCACCGTGCGAAATATATTCCATGTAAAAGTTTTCGTGGGATGAGCCACTACTATATGAAACGCTACGTGGTAAGGAAAACGAGGTTTTAAGTCGATTGTATCTAACATGATGGTGCCCAGATTACAAGTCTCGGTAGAGACCAAAGTGGTTAACAAGGATTTCCTCTGAGCAGGGCAGCTTTGGAGGACCTCCAAAGCAGACATCGCACAAGGGGTTTGTGATAAATCCTCCACCATAGAGTAATTCTGGGCGGCCCTTGCGTTTGGGTTGTGAAAAGATTTTTTAAATGCACCCTTTGGAATGCGTGTCATTGTTTCTCCCAACGTATTTTCAATCTGTAGAGGAAGAGATGGGAGATCAGCTTCTTTACCCTTCTCAGAAGCACTTGGTTTACTATAGTCGTGTGCTCTAGTCATTATCAAAGCAACACCCCTAACCATATATGCGTTCACGGATGAGGGATTGTTTGGAGGAGGGCAGGTTTCTTGGCTGCCCCCTTCTATGCTTGTAGAGGCTTGATTTAAATTTTGCCCATGTTGAAAGGGATTAGTCAACACTGCCTCATGTTGCTGTGTGATAAACTTTTGGGCCTCTGCAAGTCGAGGACAAATATGGGTCAGGTGGTCTTCCGCACACAAGTTGCACGGATACCTTGCCTTCCATTTTTCCATGGTGTCCCCACTAGCATTATCAGTGGGTTTTTTATCCCCCTTACCCTTCTTTCGTTGTTTTTTCTTCCCTTCAAGCTGTTTGGGGGCCTTTGGGTTAGTCGACTGCACGGAGTGTACTTTCGACATTTGGGTAGGGAGAGCAGCCAAAGCAGTAGTTTGGTTGGCCGTTGTGTGTTGTATGGATAACTGTTGCAATTGTTTTTTCAATTGCTTAGCAGGATTGGTTTGTGCTGAACCAACAATACCATCGGCATGTGGTCCATCTCTCTGTCTAGTTTTATCCAGTATCGAACGTGACGCATCAGGCAAGATGTTGTATAATAAACCAGACTAGGAATAGATGAGCTCAAACTGTTGAGCCCTCATGATGGCATCCTCTTTGGAGTAAACTCCGGAAGTTGCGACGTCTTTGGATAATTGTGGGACCAAAGACTTAAGGAACCACTCAAGGAAGAATGCTGGTGGGACGGGTACTTTGATTAGACTCTTCTGGCGTCTCCATTCTCAGATATGATCAGAGATATGGTCCGTTGTTGTTTGTTCGAAATTGGCGGGCAGCTCTATGCCAGTGTCGTATCTCACAGGTAACTGGAAATGGTTAAGTAAGGCCATTGCCAGTTCGCCAAAAGAAGAGTATCATGAGCAATCGAGCTCGATGTACCATTTCGCGACACTCCCGATAAGAGTGCGTTGAAACAATCGCAACTGTACGAAGTAATCTTTCAATGAGTTAGATGAACACCAAAGATGGAAGGTAGTCACATGATCACCTGGATCTTCGTTAGGCTTGGCCTCGAACTTTGGAATGTCCAAAGGCAACTTTGTTGGCATAGGAGGCCAACGTGGATCGTGACAAATAGGATCATTTAACAACCTTGTCAAATCTAGCAAGTGTAACGTCGCCAAGAATGGTAGTTTGAGTTGTTGCTGATAACCTGGGAAAAAGGGTCCTAGAGTTTGACTGGCACCAGGTTGCCAGGAAAAGTTTGGCTGCTGGCTCGGATTCTATTAGAAACCATGGCCTTGACCAGCATAATGATTTTGCATTTGTGGATACATCATTGGTTGATTTTCCATAAAGACATAGGGTGTTGGGCATGCATCGTGTTCGAAGGACTTTGGGAAGGATTACCCCATGCCAGTCCCGATGGGAGAGGCATAGTGGTCTGTCCAGGGTTCCATTGACTGTGGAAAGAATTACCCCAGAATGACAATCCAGAGGAGGGAATGAATCCTTGTCCTGAGTTCCAAGGTCCTACTATATGTGCCCCCTACGCAGGAATAGTACCCTACGCAGGAGTAGACTGTCCAAAAATGGGATTGCCCCCAGACGGGAAAGTGGTTGATGAGAAATTTTTGTTACCAAACGTCTCGTTCCAAACAAATGGTGTCGAACCTACCGGCATACTATGCGCAGGTGTTCCTTGACTTCCTGCTCCAAATAAACTAGTGTGTGTAGGCTACCCGACGGACTGTTGATGCAGACCACCAAGCGAAGGGGACGAAGGAGGGATATGACCTCCTGCATAAGGAAAAACATTAAAAGGGATGGGAATTCCCCCAAGTTGACCTTGCAGAGGAGCGTTAGAGCTCCCTACCCCTAGACCCAAATTCTGTAAAGTGGAGTAGGTTAGTGCAGGACTTGTACCCGAACTAGGCATACCGTATGAGAACGGAGGGCCTGTCGCACTAGGTGTGAAGGGGGTTGTGGTCGCCGCCATAGATGGGTTCGGTCCACTGTCCGACGTAGTTGCAGCCGAGACCATGGTGGCTCGAACCGATGGTGGTAAGTTAGGAGATGACTCTCCTATGGTAGCAACTGTGGTGGGAATGGAAGAATTCACAGAAGAAATAACAGCGTTTGTTTCCATAGCTGTGTGAGGCACTGACTGGCGTTCATGAAATTGGATTGGTGCAATAATCGGTGGCCAAGTATCAGTGGTTGGGGTTTCAACTGAGCCAAGAGCGGTGGTTGATTCCTCCGGGAGTTGTTTGGGCACAAAAGTTTGTAACCCGGTCGCTTCGAAAGACCCTTGTTGGTCTAGCTTCCGCCTTAATGGTGGCGAGGGTGGCTCCAGTGTAACCGGCGGCAGGCCAAGAAGCCTTCGTGACCGACAGAGCTCGGGATCCTCCACTGTGTGAAAAGATCCAATACACACTAAGGTATTCTACATGTTCAAAAGTAACACACATTAAAAGGAAGCCCCTAAGAGATAAAACAAGCAATCACTAAACTATTTGGAAGAACAGTTACAACAACCAACACTAGAGCAACTTACCGGTGCAAGTGAAACTCAAATACGGAAGCACCCTCTAGGTATACTCTACAAAGCATGGCCCGATGTCTGTCCTAGGTACCACGGTATACCCCCACAGTCACCCATGTATGTCCCTAAAAAGATTGGCAACTAGGTTGTCAGCACGCGAACAGTCACCAGGCGGGTACAGTCGAAAGTCGAGTAGACTACAATGAGCAAGGTATCAAGCCCGAAACCTGTCAAGGGTATCGAGAGAAAATGGTCCAGAAGACAACTGAGAACCTCGAACGGATTTGAGACCCATGAAGCTCTGTGGCAAATGCAAACGACGGAATCCCAAAACAAGCCCTCGATATGTGTTCTCCACTACGATTGGTCCGGCTTTGGAGGGGTTATCTTCACTACCTTTCCGCATGCGACCTCATGTTTATCCCATGTGTTAGAGGGGGGTCCCGGATAACTTCCATGAAACTGGACTTAGACACTCCCTATCCCAGACTCTAATGTTTTCTTTTGAATGGCCTTGGAGAGTTTCCTCTCCAACCTAATCCAAGGCCCTAGTCCTGAACTAGTTTTTGAACCCTACAAACAAAAAGTCTAGTAGATTTTAAATTAGCGTTGTTTTTATGGATTTTTATTACATCAAGGGGTATGAGGGTGAATTTGATGATGTGTAAAGACGAAATCAAAAACGAATGAAAAAAGATGGAAACAAAAGACTTTTACTAAATGCAAAATTTCAACAACTCTTCACAAAGAAATATTTCTTTTTCTTTTCAATTTTTCTAAGATTTTATACAACAAACTTAAAGGAATTTTGCTCGATTACGAGCTACTTATGCTCTAAATGCACTGTAAAATCTTACGAAATAAAAGACTTCTCCCTAGCTAATGATGCAGAAACACACTCTTCAACCAAAGAAGAAAATGAAAAGAGATTTTT
>JZKD02S0415754.1:249224-280455 GCA_000966675.3 Picea glauca
CTTCTGTCTCTGAGCCCAGGATTCACACATGCTTCATATGCCTCCTTGAAATATGGATCATCATGATACATTTCCTTAAGGTGTTCAAACCCCAAGGTTTTCACCTGAAATTCCTGTAGAATTAGACATATCCTGCTCAATGCATCAACAACCTTGTTAGCATTACCAGAAATATGTTTAATGACAAAAGTGAAATTTTGCATACACTCTATCCATTTGGCATGTCTCTGGTTTAACTTTTCTTGTTTGGTTATGAATTGTAAATCATGATTATCGCTATACAAAACAAACTCTTTTGGAACAAGGTAGTGCCTCCATTTCTTCAAGGCTTGAATTATGGCGTAAAACTCTTTATCACATGTGGAGTACTTTCTCTTAGTGTCATTCATCTTCTCACTGAAATATGCAACAGGCCTATTATCTTGGCTCAAGACTGCTCCAATTGCAACTCCACTCGCATCACACCTCACCTAAAATGTCTTCCCGAAATCTAGTAATACCCGAATTGATTGTTATGTTATCTTCTCCTTCAATATATTGAATCTTTTATCAACCTCCTCTGTCCATTTGAAAGACTTGTGTCTTTTCTTCACTATATCCATCATTTGTGCACCGATTTCACTGAAATTTCTGATGAACTTACGATAGAAACTCACTAATCCATGGAAGCTTCTCACCTCAAATATACTCCTTGGTGACGGCCATTCTCTAATTGCTTTCACCTTTTCGGGATCCATCTTCAATTCTTTCAAAGAGATCATGAAACCCAAATAAATGAATTTTGTCTTCATAAAAGAGGATTTCTTTAAATTTACCAGCAGCTTCTCCGACTGCAATCTCCTCATCACTAATGTTAAGTGTCTCAGATGTTCTTCTTCAGTTTTCCTGAAGACCAGTATATCATCCAGGTATACGATTACAAACTTACCAATAAAATCCTTCAACACTTCATTCATCAACCTCATAAAAGTACTCGGGGAATTTGTTTATCCAAATGGCATAACAAGCCATTCATACAATCCCTCATTTGTCTTGAAGGTTTTTTTCCACTCATCACCTTCCCTCATCCTTATCTGGTGATATCCACTTTTCAAATCTATATTTTAAAAATAGTTCGCTCCACTTAAACAAACCATTAATTCATCCATCCTTGGCAATGTAAATTTGTACCTAATGGTGATCTTGTTTATGGCCCTTGAGTTTGTACACATTCTCCATCCTCCATCCTTCTTCAGACTCAACACAGTGGGTACTACGCATGGACTCAAGCTTTCTTTGACTAAACCTTTGTCTAACAAATCCTGAACTTGTCTTTTTACCTCCTCATTCTCTTGAGGTCTCAATATATGCGTTGCTTTGTTCGGCATACTTGCTCCTGGTATCAAGTCAATGTGATGGTTGATACTTATTGTAGGTGGAAATGAGCTCGAAAACTCATCCACTATTATGTCAGCAAAATTTTCCAATAGCGCCTGAATTTCCTCAGGCATATCCTCCATAGAAGTACTTGTAAGGATAAATTTCGGCTTCCTTACTACAACAAACTTCATCGCTTGTTCTTTCTTTACTTCACTCAGGAGTTCCTTCCCACTCATGAGAAGTATGCTTGTGATGGCTTCTTCCTTCACTTTCTTCTCCTCAATCGGCAGTAACATGTGTGTCTTACCATTTTTCTCCAAAGTATAAGTATTCTTTCTCCCATCATGAATGAGATTCTTGTCATACTGCCATGGCCTTCCCAGTAAAACACGATATACATCCATGGGAATCACATCACATAGGATCTCATCCCTATACCATCCTATTTTAAATTCAACAAGGCATTGTTTAGTTACTGTTACCTAATGACATTTCTACAACCATGAGACTTTATACATCGTCGGATGTCCAGTTGTCTCCAACTCCAACTTTTCCACCATCTATGTGGATACTAAGTTATCAGTGCTCCCACTTTCAATGATCACCTTGCATACTCTATCTTTAGTCTTGCAAGTTGTCCTGAACAATTTGTTCCTATGCACTAGATTTTCAACCTCTGGCTCTATTTTTAAGAGAACCTTCTTCATCATCAAATATCTCCCATCTTTTGCACCTTCTACTTCAACATCTCACTTATGTGCTTCTCAAATGTGAGCTTAACCTCCTTCTTTCTTTCTCTCAGGGCATTCCCATGACATGTGTCTTGTCTTTCCATGGGCATAACACTTTACTTATCCTCCTCTACCTCTTCCTCTTCCTCTAGGGAAAAATTTTCTACCACTGCTTTGTCTTCCTTGGGAACTTCCTCCTCTTTCAGAGTGAATATGAGGTTTCTCTGCCTCACTTTTGCGCTTATGTTCCTTGTCATGGGAAATTTCATTGCCTCTGTTTAAACTTCTACCTCTGCTCTGTTGACTCTGCTTTCTATCCAACTTCTCCTCTGCTTTCAGCACAATTTGATAAGCATCCTCCATTATCCTTATTGTCATCATGTTGATTTCATCCTGGATTTCATATCCCGGGCCGTTGATGTATTTGGCAAATTTTTCCTCATCTCTCTCTTTCTCCAGCCCTGATGTTCAGCCTATAGAACTCCTCTGTGTACTCCTTGACTGTCATTCCCTTCTGTCTTAGGTTCTGCAATCTCTTGAAAATATTTATCTGGTAGTCCTTGGGTATGAATTTATTCTTTGGCTTGGCTACCATTCGATCCCAGCTCTTAATCTATTGTTTTCCCTTGCTTCTCTTGTCATCCTGCAATTCATCCCACCACAGTGTTGCATGTCCTTTTAACCTAGTGATAGCATGTTTCACCTTTTTCTCCTCATCGACATCTTCATAGTCGAAATACTTGTCCATTGCTTGTATCCAATCAAGCAATTCTTCGATGTCCAAATTACCTTCATACATTGGGATGTTTATCTTTGCTCTAGATCCCAACTTGACAACCACTCTTAGCAAGAATTCCTCCACAACATCCTCTGTTATAGCTTCTTCAATTTCCACTTCTTCATTATTTGCATCACTAACATCTCCAACATCAGGTGCTCTCCTCTGTGTTGTTTCCATGGCATCCAACCTTGCTCTGAGTTCTCGCATCTCCCTTTCCATAGCTCTATTTCTATGGACGGCTCTGCAAGTCTTCTAGGTGGCATTGTGTTGATGTATCTGATACCACTTGATGATATCAACCTACTTCTTTGTCTCCTTTTCCTATAGAAATCAATTATGTTATCTCTGATACCACTTGATGCACAACCCCCCTTCCCTCCTAGGGATTATACGACCTCCTGGTCTTGGATCGTCAATCTACTGATCCGAATTAGATCTTTGGGCCTTCAACAAACCCTGAACAATCAATACACACACACACACACACGCGTCCCCTTAATGTCACCTACAAGTTCAGAATACTTGCAACTCCGCTCTCTAGTGCTTGGCAACACAGATGTGCGAGTACTGGCGCCGTGCTAGACTCTTTCTCTTATGTGTCCATGGTTGTAACCTTGGTCCAACCCCTTCACAACTTCGGGATTCATAAATATTTTGACCTCCGCCTTTGTTTCCTTCTGAAACACCTTTCCCCAAATTCACAGATCTCTGCCCCATGTCTTCTTGGATCTGACGGTCCAGTTGTATTTCGGGTTTCATGACTTCATGAAATTTCACTTACTTCACACTTAACTCCTCCAGACCTCTAACTCCCAGAATCTATAATATGTTTCCACGTGCCTCTTCGTAGCCAACGGTCAATATTCACCTCAGGACTTCTCAATTTCGGCAATCCCACTTCTCAACACTTTGAAATACTTCGAACTCCGAAATTCTGAAACACCTCACGGTCGATTCTCCATGCAACTTTTCCTAGATCTGATGGTCTGGAATGATCCCAATTCCTCCTAGATTTCTCTTGTTCGTTAATCTTGGGAAACCTTAAATGACTCCTCCCTTTGAATATTTCTCGCCACTATTCCTCCTAAAATTTGTTCCTCTCGAACCTTTGCCTCCTTAAAATACTATTTTCGACACTTAGTCGAATTTCAGCCTGTGCATGCCTAGCAATGGGTCCTTCTCTATAACTTAGCCTTTATGTGGACAACTTCCTTTACTCCTTTTGAGCTTATGAGTCAGAAGACTCTATCACGCACTCCTTGCGGATGATCTTCCTTCTAGTTATCTCTCCAAAACTTTCTGAGTCAAAGCGGACTCTATCACGCACACCTTGTGGGCGTTATGTACTCCTTGCACATATAATTTTTGCGTTATCTCTTCTAATCTCATGAGTCGAAACAGACTCTGTCAACACACACCTTGCAGACCCTATGCATGCTTTCACTTTCTCATATAAGAGAAGCAATTGAAACTTATCTAAATCTTTACAGATTCATACATTCAACCATGTAAATGAATTCATAAACACAAGAATAAGAAAACATAGAGAAATGCAAATAAACAGAGAGTCTAGCATTCATTCAGATAGACACGGCAACACCAGACATTTGGGACAATCCTCCTCTATTATATTCATTCAATCGAAATATACATGTGTTTATAAACTCTGATAAGCTTCAACAACTTATATACAATAGATTCAGCAATCTATACAATATCTTTAGTAGCCTTTCAACAACCTCTACTGGGCAACAATGAAAAACTTTATACAAGATAGGCTCTTCAAGCTCTTCCCTCCAACTACTCTAGAGTTATCCTATCGGAATAAAGGCTATCAACTACTTAAAATTTATTACAATAAATATTTGTGACAGACAGATAAGATCGAACACATCAAATACGTACTGCACTGAGCTTCATTAAAAGAAAATACATTCTTCGATGTCCTCATGAAATCATCTAGATCCATAGCATTAAAGAGGTTCTTTAATTACAATCCTTTCAAAAGATTTGTGTGATACGCCTTCTTCAAAATTTAAAATTCTCCAAAATGCACGTTGGGTGCTTAGTTGTCCTCCTCTCATGCTTTGTTGGTGATTCTCCTGCATCAAATATTTTATCCCCGAGTGTTTGGTGTTCTCGATGCAGATCTAGTCATCCTAAAAAACCTAACTCATTGAATAATATTGGCGCGATATGTTGTCTGGCTTACAACAACGATTTATGTATATGGACTCCTTGAATAAAATTGTGAAGGTATGGTGGGTCTCAAATATTTGGTGCATCGAAACAATTCAAGATCATGTGGTGGCCACCCACCTTTTCCAACTAGCTCAAAACCGTTTTTTGGCATTTTTGGTAATTTACTATTTTTAGCAGTTTTTCACTTCCGGAGTTGTTTTGAGGCCCTAAACGATGTTTTTTGGGAAAATGTGTTGCAATATCAAAGTTCCTTCACTATTGCCCCTAAAATTAATCTCCTCGATGATACCTTTCCAACGGGATATCATACACCTAAAATGGAGATGGTATGATAAAGTTACGACCCCGGGAAGTTGATGTACTAACTTACCCAAATGGGGCCCACATGACTTTTGGCGCTTCATCTCCTAGGGTTAGGTTTTTGGATGTATGGGGTTTTTGGCATTCATGTTTATTGTAAAAAGGCCTTCAGAGCCTCGTTTTAATCATCTTCTTGCGAATGAGCGTAGTCGTCACATCTCTTCTCAGAGATAAGTCGCCACCATTCCAGCGAGCTTGTTTCCGCTGCATTTTACAGTTTTAGCTTATTTCCTTATTGAATAAAAAACCAGTTTTACTTTATCTTTGTCATTTTGTGTTAATCACTTGTTAATAATCTATAGTCATTTTTTTGTGCTCATAAAATCTAGATCACCGTCGGTACAACTGCTTCAAGGCCATAAACCAACTTAAAGGGGGTCTACATTGTCAACTTCTTGCAAGTAGTTCTAGAGGCCCATAATACTGCCTGTATTCTCAAATCCCAATCATCTATGTTGACACTGCAAATCTTCGTCAACATTGTCTCCAAGATCTTGTTGAAGGCTTTGATTGTACCATTCGCTTGTGGATGGTATGGAGTGTTCTTATGATGATGAACTGCAAATTCCTGAGTCAAGGCTTCAATGGTCTTATTAATAAAATTTGTGTCTTGATCACTCATAAGGATCTTCAGGCATCCAAAACTAGTTATGATATCATCAAATATGAACCGTGCGGCTATAGTTGCACTACAGTCCTTCACTACTCTTGCTTCTGCCCATCTGGTCAAATACTATGTCGTAGTGATTATGTATCTTGCTCCTATACGCTTTCTTGGTGGGTTGCTAGGTACCACGAAATCAATGGCCCATTTCTCGAATGCCTATAAGGTTAGTTTTGGTGATAAAGTCATCTCATCCCTTCTAGAAGGTTTCCCAAGTCATTGTCATACATCACAGGCTCTTTAGTATTCCTTAGCGTCTTTGTGTAAAGTGGGCCACCAGAGGCCAGCTCTAAGAATCTTTCGCATTGTTTCTTTTCCTGCATAGTGTCCTCCTGCGATGCCTTCATGTGCTTCTGCCAGAATCAGTGGTCTCTCTGCCTCCATAACACATCTCCTCGGGATCTCATCAGGTCCCATCTTATATAGTTGTCCAGCTATAAGTGAAAAATCTGCAGCGCGGACTACTAGTTGTTTCTTCTGAATTGTTGTATATTTGCTAGGTGTTATTCCTGTTGACAGGAACTGAACTATCTCGGTGAAGTGATCATCAACCTTCCTAATGGCCAGCAGCTATGCATCTCGTAGTGTATCCTCCAAGCTAGTAGGCTCATCTCCCTGCTCTAATCAGGATAGTTGATCAAGTCCCTTGTTCATTCTCCCTGGCTTGACCACGATCTCAAAATCATATTCCTGGAATAACAGAAGCCATCTGCATATTCTTCCCCCCAACATTGTCTTGTTGACTAGGTATTTCAACGCAAAGTTATCAGTGAACATCTTAAAGTGTCCTCCTAACAAGTAGTGATAAATTTTTTGCAGCATGTACACCATAGCTAACCCTTCTCTTTCAGTAGTAGTGTAATTTATCTTAGTTGTTGAGAGCTTCCTGCTAGCAAAGGCTAACGGATGGTCAATATATCATGCTCCTGGTTGTGCTAGCACTACTCCTAATGCAATAGATGACGCATCGAAATGCACATGAAATTCCTTACTCCAATCTGGGAAAACCAGAATAGGCGCAGTAACCATTTTTTGTTTCAGTGTGTCGAAGCTCTGTTGGCATTCTTCTGTCCAATGAAATTGACAATCTTTCTTCAAAATCTTCTCCATGGGTGTTGCAATCTGTGCATATCCCTTAATGAACTTCTTATAATATCCAGTATGTCCCAATGCAGTGCTCAGTTGTCTAACAAAATTAGGAGGGGGTAGATCGACAATAATGGAAATCTTGGATGGATCTACCAGCAACCCCTGCTTACACACAATATGGCCTAGCAGCACTCCAAAGGGTGAAAAGAAGATGCACTTCTTCAGGTTCAGGGCAATCTAACATTGCCTGCACTTATCCAACATTAGTCCTAAACATTCAATATGATTTTGCAATAAGCTAAAAATAGTCCAATCATCAAAATATGCTTCGAAAAATTTATGTAAAAACTCCTTGAATTCTTCAACCACCACCCTAGAAAAGATGGTTGGTGCAATCTTCAATATGAAAGGCATCACTGTGTACTGGTAGGATCTCCTTTCTATTGCAAATTTGGTCTTATGGTGATCTTCCTTGGCAATCCTGATCTGGTGATAACCTGAAAATCCATCAGTGAAGGAGTAAACTTCCTGTCCTCCCACATTATCTAACACTTCGTCAGTAAATGGTGTAGGGAATGGGTCATGTAAGCATGCATCATTCAATTTCCTCAAGTCTACACAAATTTTGATCTCTCATGTTTTCTTATCTTGAACCACCATAGGGATAATCCTTTCTGATTCTTCAACAGGTTCTATGATTCATGCTTCTAGCATTCTATCTAGCTCAATCTTGACTTTCTGCTTATACTTAGGATTCAATATGTAGGGTCTCTGCTTGACTGGCCTTGCATCTGGTTTCAAGAGGATCTTCATTTCTCCCATGGGACCATTAATGCCCTTCATATCAATGAACTTGGTTGGAAACAAGTCCTAATATTCATGCAGTAGTTTTGTGATCTTGTCAATAGTGGCATCATCCCAATAATCTCCAACACTAGTGAGCTTAGGTGCTTGCTATGTTCCAATGTTAACTTTCTTGATTTTGATTGGTTGTCCAATAAAAGGGAGTTCGAATCCTGGTCCTTCTATGTCTCTATGTCCTTCTGTTTCTGTGATGTTCACATTTCTAGGATCATTGTCTTCATCAGCATTGATATTGTAACAGCCTTGCAAAATATGAAGAGGTGCAGTCCATTCATCCTTTTCTCGCTCAATAGGGAGGTTAGGTGCCTCCTCAAAGACTTTCTATCTAACACTCTGTAAATCTTGATTCACTGTAGGGTATTGACTTTCAAATAAAAATGTAGATACAAAATTCTGAGTCATACCATACCAATCTGCAGTGGTGAGGCGCAGCTCTTCTTGAAGATACCAATTGATAGGCGTTGTATCCAAAGTGTTAATGAATTTATGTGACCACTGCTCTTGAGGAATGTTGCTCCAAGCTTCCTCACAACTTCGCACATGGTCCTTCGGACATCTTTGACCTGTGTATTGAACTTCGCATCCTTCGACTTGATCTGAAAAGCACACTGTCATTAAAGTGTGGCATTGCACCCAGTCCACGATGTTCTTCTTTTGTGTCCCCCACAATTGCGCTGGAGTTTCTTTCAAAGCTTCGTCCAGTGCCAACAACTTTTGTCGTACTGGTACAGTTTTTTCAAATTCCAACAAGGAAGCTTCTAAATGATTTAAGCCGTCAAAGGTGGGCAGAATACTTACTTCTGTTCTGATCCAGCGAACTTCCCTGGTCAATCTAGCACATCTCCGCGCAGAAACTTCATACATTTTGTTCTAGTAATTCTCTAGTGCTTCTTCCGAATCCGATGAACATGCATTGTCACTTCGCCAGCTTAAATTCTCATCTGTTGTAGAATTAATGTAATCTTGTTGTCTTGTTGTCAATTTATATATATTCTCTAGTTCATAAGCACAATCTTCTTTTGTAATGGGTTCTGTATATCTGCGACCTTCATCAGGATCAAGAGGTGCAATGACCCTAAGGCCATCACCTTCAAATGTCATTCTTCTTTTCTTTAAGTCAACCATAGTATAATTGTTAAAATCCCAATCAATTCCTAACAATGCAGGATAAGGACAGCTATCGTCAACTATCTCAATTGCCTCGAAGTTTGTAAACGTCCTTACCCCATCGATGTCCACAGGGACATGCTCCAGTCTTCCAAAGGGGCTTACTTCCTGTTGATTGGCCATCCTGAGCCTGATAGAGGAGTAAATTAACTTGAGTTTTCCCATGAGTGTCCAGGTCTTCTTCCTCATAACATTGACTTCTGACCCTAAGTTGAGGACCACATAATCTATATCATAATCTCGAATCTGAGAATTAAGGTGTAGTTCCTTATTTGTCCTCATCTTTCTAGATACTTGATGTACTGCTCTATTCAGCAGAGGATCTATCCTTCCTATCTCATATTGTCTGATCAAAATTTGTAGCTCTTGTACATCTCTTTCATCCTTAATCAAATTAATGCAAGTACATAAGAATTCCATGAGTTTGCTTACCTCTTTTCCTCCTCTGGGCGAAGCAGACTGATCGAATGCCAGAGGCATTCTACATTCTCTCACTTCTGGATGTGCCTTTGATGAAGAAGCCTGATCTTTTCCAAATACTTTTCTTGCCTCCTCAAATGCTTTCTTTTATTTCCTTGGATCAAACACTTGTGTCTTCTCTACAGCTCTTCTGACCCTGGATTCTTCTGTAGTCTTTCCTGGGGTCACTCTGTCTTCTCCTGTAACAACGCCTCCTCTAGTGATAACAACAATTCTAGGATCGTCTCCACGACACTCTGCTGAGATTAGTTGTACTTGTTGGTTTCCTCCTCATCTTTCCTGAAGTTTGGCTAACAACACAGGGAAATCTTCAATAACATGTTCAAATGAGCTGCAGTAGCTACAAGTGGTACAAGGGTTCTGAAAGTCCCTTGCCAAATGTCCTAGATGTGTGTAGTTATAACAAATGATCTGACCTCGACCTCAACCCATGCCTCCTCCTCGTCCTCTTCCTCTGAATCCACCACGAGGGTTGAATTTTTCTCTTCCTGGAGATTTAAACTACGTAGTATTTCCTTCCTGTTGTACTTCGCCTTGAATCCTATATGTGTCTCTTGATCTTTCATGCAAGAGGTCATAAGTCCTATAGTCCTTCTCATCATGCCCCACAAATTTACAAAATGTGCAATAGAAATTGGTAGGTGTATGGACATATTTTTTCATGTAATAACATTCACTACAGCGATGTCTATTTCTACATACCTCGCACCAGGGTAGGGTAACCTACTTCAAAGGGCTCGGAGCTCCAGAGGCCATGTACTCATGAAATAGGGGACAATGCTCCTTATCATGGCCCTCTGATTTGCATCTGATACACCAGATATCTTCTCTTTTATCTTTTCCCTTGTCTTTCTTCATATCTTCAACCTACAGAGATAAGCTAGTTAGCTAACTCAAAATTTGACTCATTCTTGAGCTAGATTCTCCCATCAGGGCTAATTCTAGTTTCATGGTGATCTCCAATGCCTCAGCCTGCGAAGCGATCTTGTGTTGCATCAGAGGGACTCTGATGTGTGGCAAGAGGGCAGTAATGAACCATTCTTTATTCTGTTCGTCTGGAATCTGAAAACTCAAATGGCCTGTCAAGGTCTTAAACCTCTAATCAAACTCCCACATCAGTTCAGCTACTCTCTGCTTGATTTCTTTCAGTTATGTAATGCACTGTTACTCTAACTTGGGTTTCTTGAATTCAACAATCAACGTAGTCTTAGTGACATTCAAAAATTTAGGTTGTGCAACTCCTTGGACAAATTTCATGCACCAGCTCAGTGCGCGGTCTCTTAGGGTAGTACTAAACCGATCTCTCTTAATTACCTCATCACTGGATTTCTTAATAATCCATACAGCTTTGCATAAGAACCAATGTTGATCATGATCTTCATATCAGTCTCCCCTAAAGGTGGGTAACCTCATCTCATCTGCCATAGATCTTCCAGGTTTCTTGACTGAGTATGTATTGAACTACTGGTAAAAGTGCTCTGAGTGCTCTGATAACTCTGACTACTCTGGTTACTTAATGTTGCTAAAACAACAGAAGGAGTAATAGTACTTACTTTGACAGTCTGCGCAGTTTCTGAAGTTTATGTTCTTCCTGGCGAGGCTCTGCAATCTTCTCTTCCTCTGTCCCAATGAACCCCGAATGTTCCTCGGTCAATAACTCTTCTTCTTCTCCACTGTATAACCCTTCGTATTGTGCCAGTGGCTCGTGGCTCTGCTCAAACAGATTCACCAAAAAAACCTCTCTGAAGGTCCTCCCACTGAGCGTATGGCCAACCTCTGTGTCGTTGTCGTTGTCTGAGTTCTTGAACATTATCTTTTCAATCCGATCAATTACTGTATCTTGAATATGTTCTTCTCATGCAATAGCATCTTGATCTTCAACTTAAAAAAGTGTAAAATTTTTCTCTAGGTCCCTTAAAGAAATATTTCTCTTCTTGGCTATACGACTCAACTATGTTAATGAAAAACTCGGTGATGTACCCTCCAATAGTACTATCGAACCAGTGATCTATTGATTTTGATACAGCGTTATCAACTCTCTTGACCTTTTTGATCAGTGGCGGCATCCAAACCACAGGTGGTCTAGATCTGATCTCAAACTGGGTATCTGTTAATTTGGCTAACCACTCGTATAGCTCCTTATGAATTCCTCCAAAGAAAATATTGTGTATATCAGTAAAGATATACCTTCCCAACCAATCCTTTGTACTAAGATTCGGGGTTCTTATTCTAGGCTTCAACAAAGTCCTTTTCTTTCTCTTCTATCCACTTTTGAATCTTTGTCTTCGATGGGAACCACCTTGACATTCCCTCAAGAAGATCCCGGTCCCGGCAACGAAACCATTTGTTGGCACAGGGGCAAAGCCAAGGTTCATCTCTAACAGCGCACCAACAAGCCCTAACTATTGGCCCTTTCGACAAAACCTACGAAGCAGATGTAGTCTCACCCAAAGTAGCAATAGGGGGTTGCAGGACACAGGTGTCTACAACCAGAGGAAATGCAAGTGGATCCAAAGCAACAACACAAAACAACCTAGTTATTCTTTATCTCCTTTAAGCCTACTGTGCGACCTATATCTCAGATCTAACACAATGATGCAATAACATAATAACATAATAACAGAAGGAATGAACACAACATCAACCATAGAGACACAAAATATACGTGGTTCACCCTCTCCCTAGGGCTACATCCACAGAACTGCATTTCTTGATATTATATGAAAACATACAGTTCTATATGTGCTCTTAGCTTACAGATCTCTATCTCCTTCTCTTCTCCTCTCCCCTCCTTGCACAACCAGCTACAAGGTTGATCTTTGCACCTAGCTGAAGATCTTACAATACCATAAGGCTCTCACGCTTAGCACTTCTCTCTCACACAGCAATAATCACTCACTCACAACAATAATAATGAACTCCCAACCAACTTAGCACCAACCCATCCCAAGTCCTCTAGACCTTTATTTATACATTACAATAACTCTCTGACAACCTTAGGCCAAAACCTAGGTGTCAAAACCATAGGTCAACCTGATCCGCATTTTCAGGGCTTCACCAGTCTGTCTTTCCTTCTTTCCTCCGAGGTGCTCCAAAGCATCCAATGGTGGATTTTTCCGCTTGCTGAGTTGTCCATGATCCATCCTCCTTGCTGATTTGTTCTCTTTGATCTCCTCGTCCAACGGCTTGCTTTCTCTTACTTCTCTCTTCTTTTCTTCTCCTTTGGCCACTTCGACCCATTCTCAGTCAATGTGTCTTCCGCGCAGTTCGCACTTCTTCTTTCCTTTACCTTTTTCTTCGCTTTCTTTCTTAATCTATACCCAAGGGCCAACAAACTCCTCAATAGAAAGTTGTCTTATGACCACCCAATCTTATTCATCAAGATGAAAAAAAGGTCAACCCCGTGAATTTGACCATTTCTTTGAGATAGGAAGGAGAAAAGTAGTCTTAGAAAGTCTTTAGCCAAGGCTTCAAAGATCTTTATATTATTTTGAGACTAAGTAACAATTTTATCGGTATTTTTTCCTCCCGAGAAATCTACAATGACTTCTTCCAATGGTTCTGGTAGTACTAGCAAACCTACTTCATCACAAGCTTCTTCTTCTGCCTTGATTGGAAGCATGTATAGTCATTTTAATCATGTCCAATCAGCCACAAATCCTTGAAAAATTATCAAACAATACAGTTTATTCCAATTTGAAGAGGATGCAAATACTACTATGTGGCATGTGTCCTCTCCTTTAGATCTGACTCCAACTACTGCTCCTCTTCCAAATTTTAAAGACCGTTTGTCTAAATTTTCTGGCAATGGAACTATTTCAGTTAATGAGAATCTAGTTGTTTTTTCAAATGCATGTCACAATATTGGAGCAAATGAAAATGATATATGCATGAGACTATTTGTTAATTATTTGGAAGGAAAGGTTGTTGTTAATTTCTTTGAATTGTCACCTAAGATATTTATGACTTGGGATGAATTATCTTGTTGGTTTAAATCAACATATGGATAACCTCAAAGTCCAATGGATTTGTTGAAAGATTATAATAATCTTGTTTACAATAAAGGTGAAACCATCAAATCTTTTAATTTATGTTTCACTAAATTATACAATCAGATTCCATAAATCATAGGTCACACAATCAAGCTTCCTTAATGCATTATTATAATGCACTACCGTCTACTTATCACCACAGGTTAGAAGAAAAGAATGTTAACAACCTGGGATTTGCAGTACAAACTTGTCTAGAGTTTGAGGAGTAGTTGACAAGAACATGACTTCGTGCTAAAAATTATGTCAAACAAACTGACATGGAAACTATGTTACAACTTGTAAAGGATATGAGCAGTAGAATGATTGCTTTCGAAAGAAAATGGGTGACTTCTACTTCTGTTGAAACCTCCACCTAGGTTGTCTTAATAAACCAAACTCTTAGTTTTCAACCCAAGGCTATTCTCTCAAGAACTTGGTGTAATTTCTATGAGGAGAATCATGATGAGGATACTTGTGAGATCAAAAGGAATGCAAGAGAACATATCTTTGGTAAGAGATTTGATACAACAATTTTTTCCTTAGATTGGGCTCGGGAAGAGGATGTGATGATGGTTTATAATCGAAATAAATCCTATCAGAACAAGGGAAAAGGTGGTCCTCCTAAAACTATTTTCACTCCTAGTACATCCACTCATCAAACTAATATTCAGATCATGAAGGGTACTCGGAGTCCAAAGGTTTCAACCTCATATTCTTCATTTAAATAAAAATATCTTGAGATAATTGGCTACAATCAAAATTGATGCATCTTTATTAGACATGGCGATTGTCCCTGAGCAACAAAAGCATTTGAAAGATTTTATGGAAGGCAGATCTTCCACTATTGCCAGTTTGAATTAAGAACAGAATGAAGAAAAAATGCATATAAATAAAGTAGGTGTATATAATCCTAGAAATTATGTAAAAGAACATCATTTTCATGTTTATGTAAAGATTATGAATAAGATTGCACATTGTTATCTAATTAATGGGGGATCTAGCCCCAATGTTATGTCTAATATTATCATGGAAGAGATAGGTCTTTCATGCACTATTGAAAACTCAAAGAGTATGTTATCTTACAATAGTCAACACCAAGCCACTATTGGTGAAATCAAAGATGTAACTTTGGTTTTGTGTGCTCATCCTAAGATAAGGACCACTTGTAATATTCAAGTAATTGATATGTCCGTTAGCAAGTATTTTGTTATCTTAAGAAGAGACTCGCAAGAATTAATCAGTGGAAATCATTTTGGGGCCTCAATCATGCTATAGGAAATCATTGAGTTGGCTCGATCCCGAAAAACCTTCATTTAGGCCCTCAAAATGGCCCCGGAAGTTAAAACTGCTAAAAATAGTAAATTGCCAAAATTGTTAGAAAACTGTTTTGAGCCAGTTGGAAGAGGTGGGGCCACCAATATCCACCTGGATCAGTCCTCCCTCCTTAGGAAACAATGGTCTCCATAGCGTTGAGGTCCCCCATCAAATGAGGAAATTTTTGTTGAATCTGGCCCTGGGTGAGCCACTTGCCTTGGTGCAGGAGTTGCCCATCTTTGATGACTCGATAAAGTTGGATCCTTTGCTGTCGAGTGCCCTTGATCTGTGTGTCCACAATATGATCATTGGATTCCTATTGTATGAATTCGGGGTTGAGCTCAGTTGGTTTCAGTTGTTCTGCTACTTCTAAGGTGTCCAATAATGGTGGGAAATAAGGGCGAAGGAGATCCACGTTGAACACTGGGTGCAGGCCAAGGAAAGGAGGAATGTTGAACTGAAAAGAATTATCCCCCACAGCCTTAGTGATGGAGTATGACCCATAACGGAGTGGGCGAAGCTTCCGATGGGGTCCTGTAAGGCGTTCTTTTTGCAAGTGCAACCAAACTTTGTCGCCCACCTGAAATTTATGTGGCACCCGATGTTGATCATGGCGTTGTTTGTACTTGTCATTGGACTTCTATAGGATATCCTGAACCTTTTGGTGGATGTGATGGATTTTCTCAATGAACCGGGTGTCTTTGTCAGGTTCAGTTGGAGCAGGAGATGAGTCGACCGAGGTGACTGCAAGGGGAAGTGCAATATCTATGGGACCCAATGGTTGGAATCCCAACCCCACCTGAAAGGGGTTGTGGTTGGTTGAGCTATGCAGGGATCAGTTGTAGCTATGTTGGACATAGGGAAGAATCTCATCCCATGTGCGAGGGTGATGTGAATTATACATGTGGAGGATATGCACAATCATTCGATTTACGACCTCGGTTTGGCCATCTGTCTGCGGGTGGAAGGCCGTGGATTTGGTGAGCTTGGTGTCCATCACTGACCAGAGGCTTGACCTGAATGTGCTAAGAAATCGATTGTCCCGATCTGAGACAATGGTTTGTGGGATTCCAAAATGTACCTAGACTTGTTCAAAGAAGAGCTTGGCAGTGGCCTTTGTTGTGATGTTCTACTTGCAAGCAACCAAAATCACCATCTTAGAAAAGTGATCAACAACCACAAAAACACAATCGTTTCCCCGCTTGGTGGACGGGAGGCCCGACATGTAGTCCATTGAGATGGATTCCCATGGCCTGTCAGGAGTAGGAAGAGGGGTGTAGAGGCCCTATTTCTTAGTGGTCAGTTTGGCAATCGCGCAGGCAGTGCAAGACCTGATATACTCGTTGACCTCCTGTCGAAGTTTCAGCCAGTAGAAATGTTTCTCTAGCATCACCACTGTCTTTTTTACGCCGAAGTGTCCTGCCACCTGACTGTAGTGGGATTTCCAAATCAGCTTCGCTTGCTCGCTTGATGGAACATAGATATGGCCTAAACGACACAACAACCCATCCTAAATATGGAAATTATCAACAACTGCATTTGCCCCCAACATTTGGTAGGTGGTGGCGAAGTCAGGGTCTGTCTCATAGAGTTGGGGCCATCCAGAGGTCTCATGGCCGCAAGAGTCTAGCACCGTGGTGAGTGCCGCAACTTACATTCTGCTAAGGCAATCAGTGACACAATTGGTGCTTCATGTTTTATACTTGATGTTGAGGTGGAATTGTTGCAAGTATGTGGACCACTTTTGATGGCGGTCATTCTGCAATTTTCCTTGTGTCTGCATGAACTGCAGTGGCTTATGATCAGTGTGGATGACTATCTCCTTCCCAAGAATGTAGTGTTTCCACTGGCGGAAGGCTTGCATAATGGAGTACATTTCTTTGTCATAAGTAGGGTACTTACGGACAACATCTGATAGGCCACGGGGTGGCCATGCTAAATGAGAACGACACCCACAGCATATTTGGAAGCATCTGTCTCGATCTCAAAGGGTTGTTGTAGGTCTGGGAGTGAAAGTACTGGGGATGAGCACAAGCACTGCTTCAAATCATTGAACACTTGTTGTTGGGACCGCCCCCACACAAATTCTGCCTTACCACCACCCTTGGTTATTTGGCTGAGGGCCCATGCAATATGGGAGAATCCCAACATGAACCTGCGATAAATTGGCAAGGCCCAAGAAGCTCCAGAGCTCGGTGAGTGTGGTTGGGGCTAGCCAGTCACAGATGACTTGGATCTTGGCTGGATCCACATGCACGCCATGTTGATCAACGATGTAGCCCAAGTAATGGACCCTATCCATGTCGAAGGAGCATTTTTCCAAGTTGGCGTATAGCTTGTGTTGTCGAAGGGTGTGCAGAACCTGTTGAATATACTGCAAGTGTTCAGCCCAAGTCTTGCTATAAATGAGAATGTCATCAAGATACACCACTACAAAATTATTGGTGAATGGTCGCAGGATATCATCCATCAACCTCATGAAAGTGGTTGGTGCATTTATCAACCCAAAGGGCATGACCAACCATTCAAAAAGGCCTTCCTTTGACTTGAAGGCGGTCTTCCATACATCTGTCTGTTCTATTGGGACTTGCTGGTAGCCAGACTTGAGATCAATCTTACTGAAGTATTTGGCCCCTGTGAGTTGATCAAGGAGGTCGTCAATTCGGGGAATCGGGTACCAGTCTCTAACTGTGATTTTATTCAGAGCCCGGTAATCAATGCAGAGTTGCCAGGTTCCATCTTTCTTCTGTACCAGCGCGATTGGGCTCCTACAAGGTGATGAGCTGGGACGGATGTGCCCCTTGTGGAGCAGCTCTTGGATATGTCACTTGATCTCCTCATTCTCTAACAGAGAGCGATGATAGACTGGCCCATCGGACATCGGTGCATCGGGGGTCAAATCGATGGGGTGCTTGACCTGGCAGTGCAGAGGTACCCGGGTAGGTGAGGAGAAGATATCTGAGTATTCTTCCACGACCTTGTCTACTTGCTTCTACTATGTGGAGAGGTTGGTCGTAGAGACCCTGGATGTGGTTGTGATCTTTCGCTTATTCTGAGAGCGAATCACGAAGAAGACAAACTCCCCCGTCTGAGAGATGACCTTCCTGCATTTCTTAGCAGAGATCAAGGAAATAGCACTAGGTGGGACTGCCTGGGGTATCCTGTACAATTTCCTGTTCAAAGTAATAATAACACTACGAGGCCTAGACTCATATACAACATGACGTTTCCATAAATAAGTTTGGCCCAAAAGAACATCACAAACTTTGAGACGAGCAACATCACACAATACCTCGTCTTTGAAGGGTTTAATGTAGTATGACAGTCGACATTGTTGGCTAACACAAAGATCGCTTCCTTGGCGGAGCCATCCAATGGTGTAGGGTTGTGGGTGCGGCGTTGTCGGCAGGGCCAGCCGCTTGATGACCTCTGTTAAGATGAGGTTCTTCTGGCTACCACTATCAACGATGAACTGCAGAGGGGTTCCTTTTACCTACATCTATGAATGGAAGAGGTGCTCTCCTTCTTCTGGCTCATCTAGTTAACCAGGCTGGAGCTTGGTGGTAGCAACGGTGGCATTGGGTTCCGCATCAATGATCTGTCTTCCCCTTTTTGGTTCTGGCTTAGAGTCAGAATCTGCATCTGATTTAGAGGCTTTCACTTCAACCACCAATGACTGCTTTGAGCTACAGTCAACAGTGTTATGCCAAGGGCTCTTATGGAAGTCGCACCACTTCTCGGTATCTTTCTTTGTCTTTCTGGTGTCCTTCCTTGCTTGTGGCTTGGACTGGTTGTCCTGATACTGTCCATCTTTTCTCTGTTCTTTGTTTTGTGGGTTGGTGCCGCCGTTTACTGACTTTTATTGTGATCGGCGCTGGCATCCAAACCATAGGTGGTCTAGATCTGATCTAAAACTGGGTATCTGCTAATTTGGCTAACCACTCATATAGCTCCTTGTGAATTCCTCCAAATAAAATCTTGTGTATATCAGTAAAGATATACCTTCCCAACCAATCCTTTGTACTAAGATTAGGGTTCTTGTTCTAGGCTTCAGCAAAGTCCTTTTCTTTCTCTTCCATCCAATTTTGAATCTCTGTCTTTGATGGGAACCACCTTGACATTCCCTCAAGAAGACCCTGGTCTCGGCAACAGAACCATTTGTTGGCACAGGGGAAAACCCAGAGTTCATCTCTAACAGTGCACCAACAATCCCTAACTATTTTTCCTTTCGGCAACACCTGCAAAGTAGATGCAGTCTCACCCGAAGTAGCAATAGGGGGTTGCAGGACATAGGTGTCTACAACTAGAGGAAATGCAAGTGGATCCAAGGCAACAACACACAACAACCTAGTTATTCTTTAACTCCTTTAAGCCTACTGGGCGAGCTATATCTCAGATCTAACACAATGATGCAATAATAGAATAACATAATAACAAAAGTAATGAAGACAACATCAACCACAGAGACACAAAATATACGTGGTTCACCCTCTCCCTAGGGCTACGTCCACAGAACTGTGTTTCTTGATATTATATGAAAACATATAGTTCTATATGCACTCTTAGCTTGCATATCTCTCTCTCCTTCTCTTCTCCTCTCCCCTCCTTGCGCACCCAGCTGCAGGGTTGATCTTCACACCCAGCTAAAGATCTTACGATACCAGAAGGCTCTCACGCTCAACACTTCTCTCTCACACAACAATAATCACTCACTCACAACAATAATGATGAAATCTCAACCAACTTAGCACCAACCCATCCCAGGTCCTCTAGACCTTTATCTATACATTACATTAACTCTCCGACAACCATAGGCCGAAACCTAGGTGTCAAAACCCTAGGTATACTTGATCCACATTTTCAAGGCTTCGTCGGCTTGTCTTTCCTTCTTTCTCGCGAGGTGCTCCAAAGCATCCAATAGTGGCTTTTTCCGCTTGATGAGTTGTCCATGATCCATCCTCCTTGTTGATTTGTTCTCTTCGATCTCCTCATCCAATGGCTTGCTTTCTCTTACTTCTCTCCTTCTTTTCTGCTCCTTTGGCCACTTCGACCCATTCTCAGTCAATGTGTCTTCTGCGCAGTTCACACTTCTACTTTCCTTTTCCTTTTTCTTCGCTTTCTTTCTTAATCTATACCCAAGGGCCAACAACCTCCTCAATAGAAAGTTGTCTTATGACCACCCAATCTTATTCATCAAGATGAAAAAAAGGTCAACCCCGTGAATTTGACAATTTCTTTGAGATAGGAAGGAGAAAAGTAGTCTTAGAAAGTCTTTAGCCAAGGCTTCAAAGGTCTTTATATTGTTTTGAGACTAAGTAACAATTTTATCGGTATTTTTTCCTCCCGAGCAATCTACAATGACTTCTTCCAATGGTTCTAGTAGTACTAGCAAACCTACTTCATCACAAGCTTCTTCTTCTGCCTTGATTGGAAGCATGTGTAGACATTTTAATCATGTCCAATCAGCCACAAATCCTTGAAAATTTATCAAACAATACAGTTTATTCCAATTTGAAGAGGATGCAAATACTATTATGTGGCATGTGTCCTCTCCTTTAGATCTGACTTTAACGACTGCTCCTCTTCCAAATTTTAAAGACCATTTGTCTAAATTCTCTGGCAATGGAACTATTTCAGTTAATGAGAATCTAGTTGTTTTTTCAAATGCATGTCACAATATTGGAGCAAATGAAAATGATATATGCATGAGACTATTTGTTAATTATTTGGAAGGAAAGGTTGTTGTTAATTTCTTTTAATTATCGCCTAAGATATTTATGACTTGGGATGAATTATCTTGTTGGTTTAAATCAACATATGGACAACCTCAAAGTCCAACGGATTTGTTGAAAGATTATAATAATCTTGTTTACAATAAAGGCGAAACCATCAAATCTTTTAATTTATGTTTCACTAAATTATACAATCAGATTCCATAAATCATTAGGTCACACAATCAAGCTTCCTTAATGCATTATTATAATGCACTACCTTCTACTCATCACCATAGGTTAGAAGAAAAGAATGTTTACAGCTTGGGATTTGCAGTACAAACTTGTCTAGAGTTTGAGGAGTAGTTGACAAGAACATGACTTCCTGTTGAAAATTATGCCAAACAAACTAACATGGAAACTATGTTACAACTTGTACAGGATATGAGCAGTAGAATGATTACTTTCGAAAGAAAATGGGTGACTTCTACTTCTGTTGAAACCTCCACCCAGGTTGCCTTAATAAACCAAACTCTTAGTTTTCAACCCAAGGCTATTCTCTCAAGAACTTGGTGTAATTTTTGTGAGGAGAATCATGATGAGGATACTTGTGAGAACAAAAGGAATGCAAGAGAACATATCTTTGGTAAAAGAATTGATACAACAATTGTTTCCTTAGATTGGGCTCGGGAAGAGGATGTGATGATGGTTGATACTCGAAATAAATCCTATCAGAACAAGGGAAAAGGTGGTCCTCCTAAAACTATTTTCACTCCTAGTACATCCACTCATCAAACTAATACTCAGATCACGAAGGGTACTCAGAATCCAGAGGTTTCAACCTCATATTCTTCATTTAAATAAAAAAATATTGAGATAATTGGCTACAATCAAAATTGATGCATCTTTATTAGACATGGCGACTGTCCCTTAGCAACAAAAGCATTTGAAAGATTTTATGGAAGGAAAATCTTCCACTATTGCCAGTTTGAATTAAGAACGAAATGAAGAAGAAATGCAT
This sequence comes from Picea glauca, assembly GCA_000966675.3. Classification (NCBI taxonomy): domain Eukaryota; kingdom Viridiplantae; phylum Streptophyta; class Pinopsida; order Pinales; family Pinaceae; genus Picea; species Picea glauca. The sequence continues at coordinate 270,999 of JZKD02S0415754.1, forward strand.
ATAAATAAAGTAGTTGTATATAATCCTAGAAATTATGTAAAAGAACGTCATTTTTATGTTTATGTAAAGATTATGTATAAGATTGCACATTGTTATCTAATTTATGGGGGATCTGGCCCAAATGTTATGTCTAATATTATCATGGAAGAGATAGGTCTTTCATGCACTAATGAAAACTCAAAGAGTATGTTATCTTACAATAGTCAGCACCAAGCCACTATTGGTGAAATCAAAGATGTAACTTTGGTTTTGTGTGCTCATCCTGAGATAAGGACCACTTGTAATATTCAAGTAATTGATATGTCAGTTAGCAAGTATTTTGTTATCTTAAGAAGAGACTCACAAGAATTAATCAGTGGATACATTTCACTGGATGGAACACACATGTCCCTTCCCAAAAATGGAAAGAATATCATTGTTCTTCGGGAGGGATAAATCTCACCATACATTGAAAGAGTTCCTCAACTGCTTGTTAATTACATTGAAGAGGATATAGGTGTGTACTCAATTTTTTCTAGAGGAAGATAATGATTCTATTGCATAGCTTCCTAACCCTGAAGATGGTATGTGACAGATGCACTTTAATGGTGCATGCTCAAGTGAAGGTAATGGAGTTGGCATAGTATCATATTCACCTATAGAAAAAATTCACAATTTCTCTTACATATTAGAATTTCCATGTACAAATAATGTAATAGAATTTGAGGCATTGATTCTTAAAATATAGAATGAAGTGGATATGGTGGTCCACTTCATGAGAACATCATAAATACATAACATAATTCCATATATCCATAATAAATAATCTTTTATTTATATTCATTTTACATACTTACTTGGCATCATATGAAATACAATATGTGTATATAAATACACATGGGGAATGACAAGTCCTGTTCTTTCTAAAGGTCGTGACTTATCATTGACTTATCATTTACATTATAATGCCTAATTACATAATAACAAACCTATAACATATTTTTAATAATAATAAATGTAATATACTAGGTATATTATAAAGAATGCATTCAATTTTGGTTGTTATCATATTTCTGTATTTGGGGATTCAAAACTTATTGTCAATCTGGTTATAAGAATTTATACCACATCTAATAAATTTATAAAATGGTATATTACACAAGAGGCTTGACAATTAATATCTAATCTTCTATCTTTCAAAATTACTCATTTCAGGAGAGATCTGAACTATATGGATAATAGGCTAGTTATTTTTGCAACCAAGCCAAAGAGATTATATCTCTAGAAGGAAACAAATTTCCAAAGGGGTTGACTCCTCTAGAAATTTCATTCTCTTCTGGTGATGTAGGCAACAAAAAGGAAAAGAAAGAGGAGGAATCAAAAAGAAAGATAGAAAGTACCATTTTCGTGAACATTGGGACTCGTGAAAATCCAAAGGATTTAAATATTGGAGTTTAATGTTTAGAGAAAGAAAAGCAGAAATTTACAGATATTTTTCGTGAATTTAAAGATGTCTTTGCATGGTCTTATGAGGATTTACATGGTTTTTAACCTAGTATAATTCAACATGCAATTCTTATTAAGGAAGAAGAAAAACCGAAAAGGCAAAGACATAGACCAATCAATCCTGCACTTGAAGCAATAATTACGGAAGAGATTGAAAAGATTATAAATTTCCATATAATCTTTCTTGTTAAGTATTCAAAATGGGACCTAACCTTGTCCTGGTATGGAAAAAGAACCGAGGCATAAATTTATGTTTTGATTTCCATGCCTTGAACAAGACAAGTTTTAAGGATCATTTTCCTCTCCTAACATGGAACTTGTTTTACAGCAAGTGGTAGGATCTCAGATGATGTCACTTCTTGATGGTTTTTCAGAATATAATCAAATTCATGTCAAGAGGATTGATAAGTATAAAACTACCTCTACCACATGATATGGCACCTTCCCTTATGAATGAATGCCTTTTGGTTTAATTAATGCAAGTGCTACTTTTCAAAGAGCTATGTTTATTCAAAAAAACGAGAAGATCATTTTGATCATTAAAACAAGTTTTTCTTCGCTACAGAATCCTACAAAGTCTATTTTCGATGTCACTACAGGAAAACTCCTCGGACATATTGTATCTGACTCAGGAACCAATATTGATCCAGAGAGGGTTGTTGCAATTCAGAACCTTCAAGCCCCATCCTCTAAGAAGGAAATCCAATCATTCATGGATAAGATTAATTTTGTTAGAAGATTCATTCTTGATTTTGCTAAAAAAGTAAAACCTATACATAATATGTTAAAGCAAGGTCGATCTTTTTCTTGGAATGATGATAATGCAAAATCATTTGTAGAAATCAAAAAAAAAATTATTTCTCCACTAGTTTTGGCAAAGCCTGACATGAAAAAGATTGTATCATATACATAAATGCCACTAAAGAAGCAATATATGTCATTCTTCTTCAGAAATATGATCAAAACAACGAGCGGCCAATAGCTTACATGAGTCATAGTTTATTTGATTATAGATTCAAATATACTTTAATTTAAAAACACACTTTTTCTCTTGTTAAATCTATTGAAAATTTTCGTCATTTTATCTTAGGAAAACATACTGAGGTAAAAATCCATGTACCTGCAATTAAATTTTTTCTTTCACAAACACACTTATCTAGAAAGATTGCACATTGGCTTGCCAAGATTCAGGAACACGATTTCATGATCACAACTTCCAATACAATTAAGGGGCATGATCTAGCCTTACACATGGCTCAACACCCTAAATGAGGTCTTTCTTCTGAAAACAATGAGGATTCTTTGTTTGCATTATCTCTAATTGAATATGGAAATCTCGATTTAGCAACACATCCCCGGTATTGGGATATAATTTACTGTTTGCAATGTGAGAGATGTCTTGATAATCTTGAATATCATAAATGTAGAAGGACTCGACTTGAGGCCTCTAAATATCTAATCTTGAATACTTCACTCTTCCACGGGACTACTAACAGACTATTTTTAAATTGTGTTGACGATACAGTAGCCCTAAAGATCTTGAAGGATAGGTCAATATATTCCAATATTCACATTGGTGGGCATTTTGTTGTCAAATCCACTGCTCACAAAGCTTTAAGAATCGGTTACTATTGGCCTTCATCTTTTAGAGATTCATATAAGTTTGTACAAGCTTGTATAGAATTCCAAAAGTATGTTGGTAAAGAAAAGTTTTACGTTATGCCTTTACAACCAGTTTTCCCTGACTTTCCTTTTTCTAAATGGGGATTGGACTTCATAGGACCAATCAATCCCTCATCTTATGTTGGTCACATTTTTATCTTGACTACAACATACTACTTCACAAAGTGGACTAAAGCAATTCCTATTAAACATACACAAGATGAGTTAATTATCTCCTTTTTAGAATCAAATATATTTTCTCATTTTGGTCTTCCAATCAAAATTATTTAGATAATGGACCAACATTTATATTTGGAAAATTGACCCATTTTATCAATAAATTTGGGGTGAAGTACTTCACTTCATCAACATATTACCCACAAGGAAATGGGCAAGTTGAATCAATGAATAAGAATATGGTCAAAATTCTCAAAAAGATCTTTAACGATAAGCCTCGCCAGTGGCATACTTTACTGACTTATGTATTATGGAAAGATCATACCACCACGAAAACCAGTACCATCCATACTTCTTTTCAGTTATTATATGGCCAAGAAGCAATCATTCATGTGGAACTTGAATTAAATTCCCTTAGACTAGAATTACATATAGAAGAGTTGAACTCTATTGATATCCCTCAAAGATTGGATGATTTGCTAGCTTTAGAAGAACAAAGAAGTTATGCTCTTGACAATCTTAAAATGAGACAACATATTGTTAAGAAATATTTTTCTAAGAGGGATAAATCAGTTACTTGTGCAGCTGATGAAAAAGTTCCATTATGGGATTTTGCTCATGCTGATAAAGGTAAGCATTCTAAGTTTCAGAAGTTACAGTTAGGTCCTAACATAATTTCCTTTGTTGTTGGAAACAACTCTTATTTACTAAAATACATAGATGGGTGATTATTTTCTTACATGACTAATGGTTCACATATGAAACATTATGTTGAACCTGGCTGATTTTATTGTTTTCATTTACAATGTTTCTTGTATATATTTTATTTTCAGTTTGTACAACATTTGTTTTTCTTATTTTTGACTTTTGTTTTCCTCTTCTTTTATTTTGATTTTCGTTAAAAGTTGGATCATTCAAGTTACATTTATGTTCATTGGTTTGCAAAACTTTGATTAATTTGTCTTGACAAAAATGAAAGAGTACAAATAGCAAAGATAAATGAATTATCATTTTGTTTGCAATACTAGTTGTTTAGTATTCGTCGAACTTGATATATTTCCTTGTTGAAATGTGATGATCACAACTCTTCCTTATATTCTTCTTTCCCATTCTACCCCTCTATGAGTGTTTTTGAAGAGCATGTTTTAAATCTTGAAGAAAATTTTGTTAAATTACCAAAGGAGAAGAAACAATCAACAAATATAAATTCAAAAGTTCAAAAAACAAAACCTGATATTTTGAGTTCTAGTCTATTGGAAATAGACTACCCTATGGAGTTGTTATATGTTGACTCAAAATTCATCGCATATTATAAATTCTTGCAAATTATTGCAAAGCCTATATATATTTATTATGAAATAATAATAGGTGGCGTCCCCTCAGAGAAAACACACTAAAGTGACTATTTTCAGACAGAACATTTCCCTAAGCATGTTGGCGTGATATTATTTTAGTTATGTTGTTTCGAAGCAAAGAAATATTGATCCAAAGTTCTTGTGGTGTTTATCAATATACATGTTTGGATGATGCAAAATGTTTGTTTGCTTTTGAGTATGGTGTATGACCATTTGCGAAAACATCAAGTTATGGTAACCCTATTAACCTCTTATCACCATGGCAACATTAATATGGCACTCATGAAATAAAAGGGCATGTTGTGTTCCTATGATTATATGCATAATGGAAATCAACGTCATTTCCTATACTATGACATTCAAAGCATGTTAACTTTATAGACTTGAAAATTATAAGCTTTTAAAGGTTTATTTGGTACATGGTTTGCTTTTGGGATACAGACAGATATGATATTTTTCATATGGCAATGAATTCAAGACATATAAAGCTGAAGTTTTGGTTTTATATACATATATAAAGAAATGGTATTTGGCATATAATATTTAATAAAGGGAAATACTATCGAAGCATAGAAAGGTTTGAATTTTTGGTTTATAAATTCCATGATATGGCATTTGGTATATATGAAAAAAGTTCATTCAATACGTATGTTGTTCAAGGCATATAATTTTTTCGGCATGATACATATTATTATAACTATTCACAAAGGTCATGATTTGACCCATTGAACTTGGATTTGCATGCAAACATGGATATCATAGGGTACAAGCTTGAAGCGATATGTTGGAGGTCACATTTATTGGCAAATGATGGGAGTTTTGAGGTTGACTTAACGCATGGCATAAGTTATATGGTTTATATGATTTTTTTTCAAGTTTTAAATGTTAATACAGAATAATGTGATGCAATGCGTTGAGTTGGCATATGTATATGGTATGAAGTTTGAATATCAACATGATGGGTTGGTCATGCATTGAATGGAAAGAACGTGGGCATTAACTCTCTCGCGTTTTACCACCTCATGTTGCTTGAGGTTTTGGTCATTTCGTTTGAGTTTGGTCTATACAAGAAGAGATTAAGCTCGACCTTGGAAACCCTCCTTTTGTTGGTTGCAACAACTGTTTTAGCCTCCATCACTGGTATATAAGAACTTTTCAATGAGATATGTACTCACCACTCTATGAAACATCTCTTGGAGAGTTTTTGTATGTTAATGAGGTAGTAAGGGATTTGAATTTAGCTAGTAATTAGTGTGTATGTTAATTTTCCCTGATTTGTCACTCACTAAAATGGAATTTCTAAAATGTTGTTCAAGGGTTTACTTGTAAAATAAAAAAATGTGTGTATACCCTCTATTGTCACTTCTCCCAAATTCATACTTTCATTTTCCATTTTTCTGAAAGATTTGCTTTGTGGAAGAAAAATGAATAATGGGTCAAACTCATGTCTCTTATATGATGAATATGTGCCAAGTCTTGACCTGGGTCCGAATTTAAATCATATAGTCTATCCATTGTTGATATGCTAATATGACCAACATTAAAAAAATATTCTTCATTTATTTATCTTGTTGAGTCTTGGTTATTGGTTGAACCCATGTCTGCATAATGGATAAATTTTGGCTTCAGTTCGAATTTGGATACATTTTGTTAACCATTGAAATCTTTTTGTGACTAGCATTTATATTACTCAAACCCATTTCATATTTTCTAAGTTTGTTACATGGGTTCGAACCTGGACTTATAAGTGTTTGTTTCAAAGAAGAATGAGAATATCGTAATAGTAGCTTGCTCTATTACATGGGTTTGAATGTTGTTCATATGTATTAAATGGTTATTTGGGCATATAGTTTTGACGGGGGTGACGTTTTTACAGCCACGCCATGCCTCGAGCTTGGATTCGAGCTCATAGTTATGATAGAGTATGGCTCAATTTTTATTTTTTTGGTTTGTTACAGATTCATGCACATCTTGCGCTCTGCCTAGCCATTGTTCTTGGTTAAAAAATATAAGGTTGTGTGCCCTTTAATTCTCCAAGTGGATACAACACTAACTTAGTATTCTCCTTATCTACCCGAATACCCTATGTTGCTCGAGTTCTAACCTTGCTAGTATCTACGAGGTTTTTTTTTTTACGTTTTTTTGGTTATTTGAGTTCGTTTCCTCATTTATTTTAGGGCTTTGGTATGGTCAAGCTCTTGGGTAACTCGTCAGATTTGGGGTCATTTAGTTCGTGGAAAACAAATACTTTTAGCTTGATTCTTACTTTGTTAAAGATTGAGGTTACAACCTGTGACTATAATATAAACTTGAATTTGATACCATGCTTTGCAACAGTCCTGAATAGCCACAAATTTGAAAGTTGGATTTGCATTAAAGAAATATTGGTCAAGTTTATTGCTAGATGGCCATTCAAATAGTTTAAAATTATAAAGTCAGAAGATCAAATACATGTTTGGAAATAAGAATAAAAGGTTTAATATGTAAATGAAAGGATTATCTTTTACATAAAATGGGAATTTTCCCCACATTATTTATCATTTTTCAAGAACTATTGCCTACTTCTCCCAAATCACATTTCATTTTTTCATGTCATTATTCCCCATGTTTATGTAATTGATCAAGATAAACCTTTAAAGAGGATCTATTAGAAAATTGATTTATGAAAGAAAACCTATATGTGACATTGGTATTAACCTATATATGACATTGGTATTGTTTCTAGTCAAAAGGATGATGTATGGACAATTTGTTATTTGATTTGGATGTTAGTATTATACAATTTGGAAGTATAGTGTGGATTAAAAGAAATAATCTGGGAATACATGAATGTTTTGAAAATGTCTTATGAATGTTTTGAAAGGAACTTTACACAAATTGTTAGATTTACAATGGAGAATGATACATTTGATTATTTATAGATGATGAACATGAATTCTTCATGCATTCATGTCATTTTATAACATTTTTCACTTATTACAATTTCTTTTTCATTGTTCCCCTGTCATTTATTCTTTCATTTTTCACTCATTTCCCTTGTTCAAAGAGATAATAGACTATTCATATGAATCATTTTGAAAAAAAGTGTATATATCATATTTTTGAACAACAAATAATGAAAGGGTTTCCTATAAAATATGGTTTATCTTCCCTATTTTCCTTCATTACCACTCATTGTTCCCTTGCATGATTGAAGTGCTTTGTCTTTTTCAAAGTTATAGCTATGTCATTTCAAGAAAAATTGTATTAGATGTTTGATATATTGTGTCTTGTATTACTAATTGGAATGATGATGCATATAAATGAGCTTTTTTCAGTCGGAAAAGTAACCGCAGTGGAAACAGAGGTAATAGCGGTAGAAGAGGAAGAGGGCCCAATGTGTTTGGGCAGCAGGGAAGAAACAAGAAGATGAGATTCTCAATGCATTTTGATGCAGACTCTGAAGAGTTCAATTAGCTACTACAAACCGGCTACCTGAACCTTGTTGGACATCTTGCCTCACCACCTCCTCAGGATCCTCCTAATCCTCCTCTACAATCACATATGAGTATTGTTGATTTCCCTAAACCGCCTATGCAGCCAACAAATGATGTCTAGGAAAATAGTCTTGTAAATCATCCTTTTGGAATAGCTCCTTGGCTTGATAACCCATTGCCATCACCTCCTCCTTTGCATTCAATGCATCATGTTTCATCTTCTGCTTCTATTTCCCAGTCAGTTCAAGTCCCTAGAAACTAAAAAGTACTTCCCATTGAACCCCAACTAGACAAAGGAAAAAAAACTTGCTAATCCACCAAGCTCTGAGTCATATGAATCCTCATCCATATAGTCAAAACAACCTTAAGCCCAAGTAGAAAGTAGGGAGAGAAAAATTACTTTCAATTATATGCACCCTGAGATTGAGAAATTGGAAGAAAATAAGTATATTGATAAAGACTTACTTAAGCACAGGGTTGTTCTCTTGGAAGGAAGTAAGCAAAGAGAGACAACATAAAAAAAAAAAAATGTTATTTCTGATTTATTTAAATTTGTATGAAGACATTCCCTTTTTTATATGTTATGCATATTTTGGACAATAGACACGTGATATTATTTTTGAAAACTATTAATATCATGCCGTTTGGATTTTTGGGGGAGGTACAAGTGTTTGCTGATATGGCATGTTTATATTGGTTACTTTTTGGTATATTTTATGATGTTGATATATACATGATATTTAATTAGATTTTGGAGTTACAAAGAAAATGTTGGAAACAAAGGGATAAAGACTTAGTGGGACCCCACCTATTATTTATTACTTATTTACCTTTATTATAATCAAAAGTTGTCCTCTCCTAACTAAAGTTATTTAACTTTTTAAACAAAAAGTTAGTTGATGTCTCAAACTACTTTTTGAAGACATAAAAGGAGAGCAATACAAATGAAGGACATGAGAAAATAGAGAGAAATACTCATGATAAGGTTTTATCTTGCCTCAAGTGAGAATATATGTTCATTCATTCCATTATGAGTTATCATAGAACTAAGTTATCTTGTTGATCGCAGGGTTATTCTAAAGGTGGCGAAGAAAGGACTAGGAAGAATTTATTATTGACATGCTCCAAAAGTCATTCATTCTTCTTGAAAGTTTGTTTAGTCTTAATTGGAAGTTCTAAATTGAAAGACATGATGATTAATGCTAGTTTTTCATAGTCAAGACCGTGATGCACTTGTAGCTTGGATTGATCCAGTTCTAGTCTTCTTCTTTTGAGACACTAGTTGTCTATGTATGAGTCAAA
>JZKD02S0415766.1:0-17989 GCA_000966675.3 Picea glauca
AACACTTACCACCTCAAGGGGGGTCCGGAATACCGCTTTTCACCTAAAAAACCACTTTTCCATATTTTTGCCATTTTTTGCCTATTTCACCATGTCTTCGTCCGAGGCCGATTCTGGGAAAACGAAGATGGATTTTAAAAACAAGAGAGATTTTTTTTCTCAGCATGGGCTGAAGAACAAAAACCTCTCTCATTTTTTGCAATGACGCTACGATCAGGGAGAATCGACGCCATCTTCAAGGCCCATTTTTTCCAGATTCTCAATTTTTCGTTACAGTATCGATCTTATAGGAGCTGTTACGGTCATCTAGGAACAAATTTTGCGAAACTGAAGGAGGTGTTTTTCTAGAACATGCCAATATACAATAAACTCCTTCATTTTTCTCTCAGGTGTCATCGTTAAAGAGAAACACATGTCTGTTCGGACCCCTTTTTCGCAGAAAACCAGTCTGTCTTTCATGGCAGACAGCTCTAAATTTTGTGGGAGTGGTGGCTATTTTTGGCCGAGGTGGTTAAACCGACTTCCGAAACTTATTGGGATGGTCTATCCTATTTATTCATAGGATTTTAATGTAAAATGGTTCGACCTGTGAGGTTCCTTGCTGGACAGTGGGCTATATTTGGCCAGAGAACTCTTTCTGTAATCTTTAGATGAATGATCATTAATAGACATGTTGTTTACAGGATTCCTGTGTGGAGGTGTTGGTGGCGTTTCCCTTCTCTGTTGAATGTTTTCCTGTTATAATTTCATTTGTTTTCAATTCTTATTATCAGAAGAAGACTAAAAGAGCAGAATTTATTAGCAAATACTCTGCATATGATCTTGTGATAATCTTTATGTTTTCTTCTGAAAGCCCAGTTTAGGAATTCTTTGTTGCTCCTTTGCTTGGCTTTTTCCTCCCCTTTTTCTTCCTCAAATTGACACCATCAAAATTTAATTCAATCCAACATTACCGCTACCTTTCCCTGTGAAATAACTTTGTCCAGATCTGAGAGTGAATCACATTTTTAAGCGCAAACCCCATTTGCCCAATGGCCCTCCTTGTTGTTCCAAAATAACCATTTAAAAACCCCAACCCCACACATGCATAACTAGCCTAATACCTATTAAAACAAAGCTATATTAGATAGAGAGATCCCTCTCTGAGTCTTGGAGGGCTAGATCCAAGACTCAAAATGGTTTTGATGTTACCTCTGTGACTGCCTTACAGCCTTGGCCAAATTACAGAGTGCTAACAGGTAGGACGCATATGTTGCCTCCAATTAAAGACAAGGAGGTGAAAACAGAGGTGAACAATACCATACTTCTCATGAGTGGGAAGGAGCTTCTTGATGAAGTCAAGAAAGAGGAATACATGCAATTTATTGTGGTAAGAAAACCTAGAGTCATTTTGACCAGTACCAAAATAGATGATTTACCAAAAGAAATTTAGGAACTGCTAGAGGATTTTGTTGATATAATGGTGGAAGAATTACCTTGTTTGTTGCCACCCATCAAGAGCATAATTCATCACATTGAACTTATACCTAGAGTGAGTTTACCAAACAAGGAAGCGTACAGATTGACGTCACAGGAGAATGAAGAAGTCAAAAGACAAGTCTAGGATTTGATGGAAAAAGGGTTAGTCAGAGAAATCTTGAGTCCATGCGTTGTTCCTACAGTGTTAAGCCCAAATAAATATGGTGGTTGGAGAATGTGTACTGACTCAAGAGCTATAAAAAAAATCACCATCAGGTATAGATTTCCTTTACCCAGGATGGATGACTTGATGGATTGCTTGAGTGGAGCAAAGGTTTTTTCAAAGATTGATTTGAAAAGTGGATATCATCATATTAGAATGAGGGAAGGTGATGAATGGAAGACATCATTTAAAACAAATGAAGGACTATATGAATGGCTTGTCATGTCATTTGGTTTGAAAAATGCACCCAGTACTTTTATGAGGCTGATGAATGAAGTCTTGAAAGATTTCATAGGAAAGTTTGTAATCGTATATCTTGATGATATACTGATCTTCAGTAAAACTGAAGAGGAACATATGGAGCGTTTAGATGCAGTAATGAGGAGGTTATAGCAAGAGAAATTGTTGATAAATGTAAAGTCGTCTTTCATGAAGACATAACTCATTTATTTGGGTTTTGTGATCTCTTAAAATGAGTTGAAAATGGATTCTGAGAAGGTAAAAGCAATCAGGGATTGGGCACCACCAAAGAGTATCTTTGAAGTTAGAAGCTTCCATGGATTGGCTAGTTTTTACAGAAATTTCATTAGAAATTTCAGTGGAATATGTGCACCAATGATGGACACAGTCAAGAAAATACATAAATCTTTTCATTGGAGAGAAGAAGCGGAGAAAAGTTTCAAATTGTTGAAAGATAAGTTAATTGAACAGCCAGTTCTTATTCTACCAAATTTCAGCAAGACATTTCAAGTGAGATGTGATGCAAGTGGATTTGCGATTGGAGCAGTCTTAAGCCAAGACAACAGGTCGATTGCATACTTCAGTGAAAATATGAATGAGGCTAAGCTAAAATATTCCACGTATGATAAAGAGTTCTATGCAGTCATACAGGCATTGAAAAAATGGAGACATTACTTGGTTTCGAAAGAGTTTGTCTTGTATAGCGATAACCATGATTTACAATTCATAAATCGACAGGATAAACTAAACCAGAAGCATGCAAAATGGGTTGAATACATGAAGAATTTTACTTTTGTTATAAAGCATATTTCTGGAACTGCTAACAAAGTTGTTGATGCTTTGAGCAGAAAATGTTTGATTCTGCAAGATTCCAGAGTAAAGACCTTAGGTTTAGATAACCTCAAGGATATGTACATGGATGATTTATATTTTAAAGAAGCCTATGAAGCATGTGAGAATCCAATTCTCAGAGATAGAATCCAATGGGTTGAATATATGATTCAGAATGGACTGGTGTTCAAGGGTAATCAGTTATGTATTCCAAAGAGTTCTATGAGAGAGAACCTCTTGAAGGAAAAACATAGTGGAGGATTGGCTGGACATTTTGGCCATGAAAAGACATTCACACAATTGAATGGATCATACTATTGGCCAAGGATGAGGACAGATGTCAAGCAATTCGTGAACAGATGCAATATTTTCTAGCACGTGAAGGGAAAGAGACAGAATATAGGGTTGTATCAGCCATTACCAGTACCAGAGAGGACATGGGATGCAGTAAGTATGGATTTTTTGTTAGGGATGCCAAGGACGCAAAGAGGGTGTGATTAAATCTTTGTGGTAGTTAATAGATTTTATAAAATGGCACATTTCATACCATGTTAGAAAACCAGTGATGCAACTCACATTGCAAATCTATTTTTCAAATAAGTTGTTAGACTTCACAGCTTACCTAAGAGTATTGTATCAGACAAGGATACCAAATTTGTTGGTCATTTTTGGAGGACCCTATGGAAAAATTTGGGGAATAATTTATCTTTTAGCTCAGTGTATCATCCTCAGACAGATGGACAAATTGAGGTAGTAAACCAAATCTTGGGAGATTTATTAAGGAGTTTGGTGGTTGAACATCACTGGGACCAGATTCTACCACAAGAGGAATTTGCATATAATGATTCACCAAACCGAAGAACAGGACAGAGCCCATTCCAGATCATGTATGGAATGCATCCGAGAGGAGTATCTGAGTTGAGAGACTTAGAGAAGAGTGAATTCATAAGTGCTAGTGCAAAGGATTTTGCAGCGGGAATGCAAGAACTCCACAGCAAGATTAAGGAGCGATTGAAAATTTCCAACCAGGAATATAAGTGTAGAGAAGATCAACACAGAAGAGAAATGCAGTTTGAAGTAGGTGATTTGGTTTTATCACATCTCAGAAAATAAAGGTTCCCAATAGGAACGTACAATAAACTGAAGATGAATAAAATTGGACCATGTAAGATCATAAGAAAGTTTGAAGCAAACGTTTATGATATTGAATTACCGGATAGGGTAGGAATATCACCCATCTTCAACATAGCCGATCTGTATCCTTACAGAACTGATGAAACCAGAATAGAGAGATCTAAGGATCAAAAGGAATTCCAATGGGTTAAATAGAGGCCTATAGTTGAAAGGCCACATATGGAAAAGATTATTGATCAGAGAGTCGGGAAGAAGACCCGAAGGAAAACATACTTTGAATATTTGGTCAAATGGAAAAGACATCCGATTGAAGATGTCAGTTGGGAGATCGAAGAAGATATCCAAAGACACAGATAGACACTGCAGGAGATCATGAATAGGATTTCATGAATTTTCTAGCCAGAGGAGTATAATGCAGGAGCATCGTAAGCATCCAGCAAAGCAAGCGCAAAGGTAGAAGACAGCTAGATATGCACCAGCGCACATTTTGAAAATGTTTTAAATTTAAATGAAGAGACATTAATGTAATAGTTGGGAGACATATTTACATTTATGTTTTGGATATTCTAAACATATCTTGAGCATTTCTCACATCTGTCAGATAAAGAGGCATTTATTATAATTTATGAAAAGTTGTTGTAGATTTTATTTTAGATTAGATAGCTTGTAGTGTAGGAGGGAAAATGGATAAAAAATGATACCCTCGCTTGTATCATTGTATCATTCCCAATTGTATCAGTTGAGTAAGTTGTAGAGCTGCAGAGAGTAAGAACACAGAGAAGAACCCATGTACAAGAATACTTGAGTTAATATAATAAAGCTTTGACTCACGTTCATGGTGTTATTATTCTTATTGTTTGAATTTGTTGAATGGTATGTATGCAGTTTCTTATATCCTATGTTATGCATTTATTTCAATACTATGTACATGCTTTTGATTTCATGATGAATGTATGAAGTTTGAGAGAAGGGAAGTATGAGTTTCCATTGTTTTTCTTCCTGAGAAATCCTGCAAAGAGTGCAATAAACATCCACAAGGTGTGCGTTGACGAGGGTCTGAGTTTTATCTCAGAAATATCAGGAGGGATATCGTTTTCCTCATACCAGTGGAAGTGCAGACACAACATAGATTCATGCAAGGCATGCGCAGGTGGATTGAAGTCTCAGACTTTATCAACTGAGGAGGAAGGTTTCAAGACTGTTGTTGCAAGGAGTGCACAGAGTCAAAGGATCAAATAACCAGAGGTTATTTATGAATGTCGCAAGGAGTTCATGCAAGATCCCTAAGGAAACCCCTGAGGTTATGACAAAAATCTCAGGAGGGAAAGAACCTTGAAGATTTCAAGGGAAGGTGAGTGTCGAAGTTACTCAATAAGGAGGAAGCTCAGAAGAGTTGATGCTAGAGCGTTCAGCGGAGGAATATTGAAAGTTGGAATGGATGGTGAAGTCGCTTCAAGGAGAAGTGTCGATTTGTCGTGGACTGTTGGATCTCGCAGGCCAGTGGAGATATTAAGGCTGAGTATTTATCATCACTCATAAGCTTAGGAAGAATAGTCATTGATGTATTAGGATCCAAAGGAGTCGTTGATCTCACGTCCTTGAATTTCTTTGTTTCGAAATTCAGCAAGTGAAGGAAGTTGTGACTTGAAATTGAGAGTCGTGAACTCCTGATTCGTGAAGTCCCGAAAGAACTAGGATCGTCAGATCGTAGGAGAGCTCAGAGTCATTGATCTGTGGCAAGGGGTTGTAGTAATTTTGGAAGTCATTGAAAGGATTTGTTGCATAGAAAAACGTCAATACGTGAAATACTAGGTGCCGAAAATATTTGGCCCTAGCTCATAGTCATAGGTCACGTCAAAGTAAATTCAAGGGAGGAATCAATTTCCCTTGGGCCTTTTTAGGTTTTGGGGATTGTCGAGACTGGAGGAGTCACATCTAGAATCACAATGTCGCAAAATCCAAAATACCTGTTTGGGTAAAGGTTGTGGTCATAGTCAGAGATCACGTGGGAGTGAGTTGGTGCTTAGCGTTTCTTCACTTGGGAGCAGCTCCAAAGAAGGACCTGTGGTTACACACTAGTGTGTGTGATTGATTTCCTGAGGGGAAATCAAAGAGTCAATCAGACTCTCGGGGAGATTTAGAAGGATCCTAAGACCGGGAGGTCACGCAGAACCTACTGAGGTGGGGGTGTTCTGTCACTACCCTAGTGTGGTGACCAGATGAATAGTAGTTTCATGCCACTACATGTCCATGTACCTAACAGGCAGGCTCATGATGAGACCCCCTATCCACCAACTAGGTATGGAGTTTTATATTTTTATGGGTCCCCCCTTTTCTTGTTGAGAAGCCTTTTATTGATTTCTCGGGGATCCTTGGGAGAAGCATATCAAGGTTTGATCTTTGGCTTTGCAATTTTTCCAGCTACATTTACCCTCTAGGACTTTAGCCCCTTCTTCCCACAAGGCAAGGTATAACCCTTGCTAGCTTGGAAAACCCAATGCCTAAACCAGTGTAGGGGATAGATGAGAGGGAAGATGATGAAAAGTGATCAATATGGAAGGAATGGATGATGACCTTTCATAAACCCACCTAGTGGCAACTCACTCCTAAGGTAACCAACTTGCTAGGGAATTATTTCATCCCCCCCAGATATGGACAAGTTAAAAGGAATAATGTCCAAGAAAACGTCATGAAGCAAAAGAAAATTAAATGCATATATTCAAATTCTTTGAGAATCAAAGTGACACATACCATGATACTCGGACTCATTACCTCATGGAGAAATACCCACTGCTACCTCATAACCGTGTCGATGGGATGGATGTTGTTGTTGCTGACAGAATGGAGGTGCTCAAGAAGAAGGATGGGCTCTCCAAGGCCAAGCTCAAGTCAATATGGCTCTCGGTACTCAATTTCTAGGACCTATGGGCCTTGAGACATAATATCCTTAGTTATCACTAGGATAGGGGATAACATATGGCTCCAACTTAGGGACATGTGCTCACCATAGAGTGCATGAGAACCTCAACATCTCTAGTATGACATGTTTCCTACTAGATCTCAACACAAACGATCAGTAATCATTTGGGGTGGTGATATCACCCCTAGATCATATATGATAAAATAAAATACAAGTAAGCAATCATATGTACAAATGGGAATACAACTACTCTAGCATGAACTGCATATGGTATATACAATGAACGCAAAATGCTTACCTACTTACCTGTTCTTACCTATGAATTCAAGTCTCTTCCCCCTGTTGGGGTTTGAGGAGGTGTCCACTAACCGGTAATGGAAGTCTTCTTCCTTCCAACATGGATAAATAGTAGGCATCATTGACTGAATTCCTTATGAATCTGAAGGGTCCAAGCTAAAATTGTGCACTTCCTTTGACATTAGTAGGCTCTCCCTTCTGTGTATCTCGCATCTAGACTGTATCTCCCTCTTTGTAATCCTTGGTCTTAAATTTGGTTGTTTCTTGTATAACTCCATTATATTTTTTTGAGGGAGGAGGGTGGGATTCTGCTGTGAAGAATTCTTGTTGGGATGGTTAGATCAGTATGTCATATTCTCCTTTCTTTAATAACTTGACATCCCCAACTTCATTTTCCTTATATTTTTCTAGGAGTTGTTGATACTCCTCTTTCTTCAACCATTGTATTTGATAAAAGTCTTCCTCTGAAGAGAAAGGTAAATCATCAGGGGAAAATACAGGAATACTTTCTTTGATTGGTTCATGTGTCTCGCTAGTTCCAATATCATCATCAATTTTTTTCATATGGACCTTGGTCATTGGCACATTTGGGAAGCGTATTATTGTTCCATCATTCATAGGCACATTAATGTAAGTAAGATCCATCTCCAAGGTGCTTCCCAACATTCCAGAAAACTTTTTGGACAATAACATTCCCCACACATTCGAGACATCCACCACCACAATAGCCATGTGGATCACTCTCTTGGGGTATCTTCCAAGTCATACTTCAACATTCTCAACTACCTCGTGAGTAGGTATGGCCCTGGACTCAAAACCACACACATTCATGTAAGGATGTGTGACCTTTAGGCCTAATCTTTCCATGATATTCAAAGACATCATGTTATCACTTGCCCTTGAATCAAGCATACAGTTGTTAAGGCATTTTTTATTAATCAACAAGGTCATGAAGAAAGGTGGATGTCCATCATATTGAACCCTAAAGTGATCTGCTTGTAACATGATAGGAGGATCCATCAGTCCATCTGAAATTTTGAAAAAAAATTGAACCTTTCCTTTACATATGGTGTTAGCACTGAAAGTCACCCTCAGATTGCGAGAGGATAAGCCCAGTACCCATCAGATTTTTTGGTGGATGTTGGTTTTATATGAGTGGAGGTCAATGGAAAAAACTCAATATATGAATGATGTTCAACATGGGACTGGACAAGAAATGCACAAGGAAGTGAGGGACACAACTAACTTCAATCAGTGAATTGAGTTTTAAGTGTGAGCAGAGGGAAGACTTAGTAAGAAAGGTGGAAAAGACTGCTATGGGCATCAGGCCTTCAAGCAACTTGGAGAAGAAAAACTCAGACTCAATATCACTCTTAATCTCAAGCTTCAGACACTGAAATATGTCCAAAAAACACAGTCACAACAGCACAATGATCAAACCTACATCATCATCTAGCTACAACAACTCGACTGGATCCTCCATGCCTGAGCCATTCAGTGTAAGAGGGGAAAATATCACAAGGAATATGACTAAAACTGGTCACGATACTACTACAATCAAACCTACATTACAACATCATAACAACCCTCGACTAGATTCTCCATGCCTGAGTGTTTTAGCACAGTTTTTACGACCTTAACAAAATAGTTGATGACCTTAACAAAATATTAAAACTATCTATTTATACTTAGAACAATACGCCACTACCAAGAGTATGACCTGGTCACAAAAATCAAAGCTTTGCATCGGCAAGTTCTTCTGTCAGACTGAACATGAACCCCTCTATCAGACGCAAGCTCAGATTGGCATGGGTTTTGTAGGAAAATATACCCATAGGGGTACCACAGGCTGACGGTTCAGACCCCATGGTCGGGCCTTCCATGCCTTCCATTTATGGAGTGAGCTGAGGTTTCAACCACCATCTCTATTTTCATTAATTTCCTTTTCTCAGAGATTGAACGAGAGGCAATGCTCAGGGATCAGCCACGTGCTGATCTCAGATAGGATGTCATATACACATGTGATTGTGGGGCCGCTCAGAGGTGGTTTGGGTTCATACTGCTTTAGGGTCCGCAATCCACCACATTTTTCCACGCAGTGCATTCTTCATACCATGGTTTCAATTGTGGGGACTACTCAAGAAAATTATCATCCGAGCATGTTGCATCCCCGCAATGGGTTGTGGCTGTATATTTGATCCCAATCTGCACTCTGGGTGCATCTGCTAGATTTGGTGCCATTTCCCCACGTCTTCCCACCAACTTCAGAATCTGCCAAATTTTACCTTAGGGAGGGTCATTATTTGGACGTTGAACAATAACACTTCCTAGAGGATGACCTGTCACTTCCATGCTGATTTGTCATGGACAGAGAGGTAATAAGTTTCACTCGAAATGGGCTAGAGGCATGTCTAAGCATGTTGGAAACGAGGGCCATGTGTCAATACCATAAGGGTGCCACCTGTTTGTGCTGACGGCTGCCATGCATTTGGCTCTCCAGGGCTCGGGGGCTAGATCCTGTTCACCTACACCTTCTTTAATGTTCCCTAGGGCCATGACCCTATGCAATTGCATGATTGCGGGCATGACCAAGGGTGTTTTGAAAACAAACTAATTTTGTCCCCACAATTCACCATGTACTACCACGCGTTCCTTTCTAAAAACCACAGTTCTTATTGTGGCCCACCCTTGAAATTTTAAAATGTGCACACCTTCCGAACCCATAATGGAGCGTGACCATTGATATTTTTATCTGATATGAGGCTTTCTGATCAATGACCCAACTCTGGCACCTTTTAGATTGATGGATCATATCTTCCCTTTTTAAATTGACGGCCGAGATCTGCTTCGTGATTCGGGATTCGGGCCTTTCAACAGTCAAAATTTATTTTTTCCAAGCAAATTCTCCAGAGATAGGGATATGATGACACATGGCTCCCTGAGATCAATGGCAGATATGATTTTCAGGTTTTCAGACTATGGGAAAATCAGATCTCAAACCTGGGCTTCTAAGTACTTTTACCCGGAGCCATGGATTTGATGACGTGTGGCCCTTTAGAGATCTTTGGATGAAATCCATTCATGTCTCCAAGCTTCAGGAAAATCAAATCTCAAACCTGGTATCCCCAAAGCTTTTACTCGAAGCTGACGATATATTGATGCATGTTCTCATGAATTGAATGGTCGAGGACTACTTCGGGCCTTTAGTTGGAGCTCATGGATTTATGCCACATGTCCCACTGATGGGTGGTCCAGATGATGTCATATGATGTCACATCTTCTTATGTGTCATGATAAGGAGGGTGGCATGGTTGTGACTGAAAGACCTGGAAAGACTGCCACATATCATGCCTGATGAGAGTGCATCACGTACTTCGGTTCTTCAGGACTTCGATGCTTCGGGTCTTCGAGACTTCGGGGCCTTCGATACTTTGGCACTTTGGATCTTCAAGACTTTGGATCTTCAGGATTTCTAAGTATTTCTCATTTCAAATATCCTGAAGCTCATTTCCCCAAAGGCTTGGATCAACTGCCACCTATCCCCTTTAAGATCAAGGGTTCATATTGACTTCAGGGCCTTTTTCTCTGGCGCTATACTTCACGCAATTTTTCACTCTTGAACACTCGTGAATCATTGATCTAGATTGTTCTTGGAATCTCCATATTTGAAAGATTAAAACTGCCTTCTACTTATGCTTCATTCCCGAAATAGACTGTTAAGAAAGTTGTTCTTTGTGTTCATAGTTGCGGCCTGCACTATCAAGGATTTGGACGGTGAGATAAGAAAATAGAGAGACCAGTGACTGAAACACAGGTTGCGAGTGCTCACCCTTGGAGAAAAATAGAGGGGTTGGGGCCAAGATTTCACTCAGGTAGATATTTAAGGAAAACAGGGAACACAAATGAACAAAGGAAAATAGAGAACGATTTACAAGCTGAAGGGGGAAAAACTTAATATTTGGTCTGCGAAAAGGATAGAGACAGGGAAAGATTACAGACTCGGGAATATCGACACACACCTATGGCCCTTGACAACTTTATGTGATAACAGATGGGAATTTTATGACTTCTCTTAATGGAATGGTCATGTGCATTTTTTCTAGTGCACCTTCAAAGTCAAATTTCAAATCCACTTTGTAAGTCTTGGGAGGATTCTTAGGAAGAAGTATGTTCATAGGTGGAGGTCTTGTCTGTGAAATCGCATGACTAGTAGAGAGAGGTTGGTTTATTCTTTTTTGCCTAGTATATAATTGGAATTCTTGCTTCTTCAACTTTTCTATTGATTCTTGGTCAAGGTTATTTATCACCTCCATCCTAGCCTTCCTAGTTGCTTCCTTTATGCCTTCTTGATGCTCTTCAAGTGTGACATTGAGGCAATATTAAGGATTTTCAATGGTATGATTAACAATGTTTACTTGGTCATGATCACCATTGTTGAAAGGACACCCATGCTCCCAATGTGAATATCTGCATTGTAAGAACCAAGGGTTTTCATCTATTACATTTGCATGGGCTAAAGTATTGGGGACCTCTTGATCATTATTTTGTCTAAAAACTTGATTCCCTTTCTAAAATTTCCCATTGTAAGGAACTCGAGGAGCTTGTTGTTGAGTTCTTTCTAGGTTGACAATCCTATTCATCATTAGTTCTTGGGTTTTTACCATGCCATCTACAGTGATTTGTATCTTTTCCAACCTAGCGCTAATGTCTTAGGTAGGTTCAGCATTGTGGACTATCTTAGGTTTAACATCCATTCTGACTCTTGAGGCTAAGAAAGGCTCAACTCTAAATGATGAAAGGTTATTTTCAATCCTTGTAGCTACATCTTGGACTTCTTGGATTGTTTTAAGGGATTTATCTCTTAGGAGATATCCCAACTTTCCTGTAAAGGTTGATATAGAGAAAGAGAAGGAAACTATCATAAGGGTGATGGCTCATTGGGATCTTTTGCATCAAATTTTCAAAATTTTCATGGAATTCTCTAACGGTTTCATTCTCTTTTTTTATGAGCTTATTCATAATTATCAACATCATGTTGGGGTCTTCCTTGACACTCCATTGTTTGAGGAATATTTCCTCCAATCTATCCATGGTTTTAATACTAGCATCAGGGAGACCATTGTACCAACGTCTAGTGCCATCATGGAGGGTAGCAAAGAATAATTTCATAGCTAGATCCGCAGCATCATCACTAATGGCATGAAGCTGAAAGAAGGCTCAGAAATTACTCATATGATCCTTGGCACCGACTACATTATTACTAGTGAATTTAGGCAACCATTTCTCATACTTAGGGGTCATTTTCCAAGGGAATCCTAGTATACTTGTCATGTCTAGTGATTTGAAGAGATTGGATGACCATTGCTTCTATTTATTGGCTAAGTTTGGATTAACAGATTGAGTTACTGTGCTAGACATCATGTTCAAAGGAATATTGCCTCCAAATAATTAGTTTACTACAGGAGAGTTCTTGGGAGGTTTTATTCTAAAGGACTTGGGAGGATTAGTATACCTCTATGAGGTTTGTGGAGTTGCTAGATATTTTTCTTGAAACTATAAAAGGTATGAGGGGATCACCCTCGGTGGAGTCACTAGGTAAGCTTTGTAAGGAAAAGGATCTTGAGGAAAGGCTTACTGAAAAGTGTTGTCTTTGAGGATAATTGACTCAGTGTTCCCCAGCAGTGATGCCAAAATGTTATCGCACAATTTTTACTTGACCAAAAGCCAAAGGCAAGTGAACAATAAATTGGCGTAGCCAGAGGTTGTCCTATCACTGTCACCTAGATAAGACACCTCTTTCTCTTTAGGGGTGAAATCCCAGGGGAGACGTCCCTGGTGACCTAGGGATTTGTTAAGGCAAAGGTAATAGTATCAAGAAAATTTCTTCCCCTCTCAAAAGTCACACTGATCAGAAAGTCCCAAATTTTTAATGAGATGAAGAAAAGATTTTCTTAAGTGTACCCATGCAGAACAAGACAACAAGAAAACACTATTTGCAAGTACCAATTGATATTAGTGCTTCATAAAAACTTGGACTATGAACAAAAGAAATAAGTTGATAATAAAGATGAAGCAACATAAATTTATAACAACAATGTATATATAATGATAGCTTCACAATTATGCCTTAAACAAGCTTCAATAATGACCCAAAATGATAACCGAAAATTGGCAATATGCTAGTATTTGTCAGAAGCAAAGAAGGCAATGTAAAATCAGCTCTAACACTTGCTTTTAGGAGCTTTTATTGTTGTCATATATGGTTGTATATTACTTTTGTAACAGAATCAAGACAGTTAGTAAGTTAGTCTAATCTAATCTTAGGAATGGTTAGCAAAGAGATTGAAGTAGAAGGTTTAAGGGTTGTTGTCATCAATCAATCACATGTAAGGTATAAACTAATTCCTTTAGGCTTAATGGAGTCACTTTTGCAGCAGAAATGTTGAGGGAAACAAATGATAATAAGTGAACTAAATACAAGAGGGAGGATGGTTAAGGTGTTGGTAACCCAAGGCCTCAATCATCCAAAATCCTAGAAGGAAAATGACCACTAGGAAGTAGGTAACCCTTGTCCATAGTGGTTTTCCTTCTTCTTTAGGTCAAGCTTGGAACAAATAAAGCTTAATGAAGAAAAGGTACTATAGTTATACTAAGGTAGGGCTCTAGAATATGCTCCAATGAAGGTGTCTTCTAGCAAAATCAAGTAGGTGGATAGTTATTGAGATAAGGACAATAACATGTTCTTTTCTCCTAGGGTTTCACACTAGCAATTTTATAATATTTAATAAATGCAAAGTAAAAGATATTGTTGAAACATATATATTTTTCTAAAACTTTAGACTTAAAAAAAATCATTTTTGTTTAAATAAGGACAAATGCGCACTTGGATACCACCCTCGATAAAATCTTTCGATTAATCTAATGGTCTAAAATCCTTTAAAAAGTCATGGAGCCGCCCTTTCATTAAAAATTAAAAATCACTAAGACATCCTTCAAAGTATCGGGTTTTGGGGTTTTGCAATACTAATAGTTAGACATACAAAGAACTCCAAAGTCCCGATATGTGAAGTTGGGAAACTAGATTAAATTAAATCGAGTTAATTAAACAATTAAAATGGTTAACAATAATTAATCTTATCGCAACTTCATGTTTCGGGAATCCTGCCTCGAATGATAACTTAAACTCTTGACATCTGAAATCGTGAAATCATTAATTAATCGTGATTATTTACAAAAGTTAAACATGATTAAGATTAATTAATCAATCACGATTTTGCAGTTTGGGGTTATAGCTTGAACAGAAGTAGGATAGCATGAGACCCAAAACCCTGAAGTGGATCAAGGTTAAACATAATTAATTAGTCATATAAACTCAATTTATTATCAAAATAAAAAAAATTAATTTAACCATCGAGTTTATGTTGATTGCGATATGGGTGATTTCAAATTTGATTTATACTTTTTCGATCACGAAAATTGACCATTAATGTTATTAAATGACCAGCCTGGGGAAATGATTTCAAATAAGATCCTTCTTTAATACCCAAATATTTTTATTAAAAGAATTAAACGTATTGTTAGTGGAGGTATATGCAGGTCGAGGCGTCTAAGGCAAGAAATACTTTTTCATTTTCAATTAAATTCACATTTTGGTAGAGATTGCTTAACGAGATACTCATTCCTGTGCATTTTCTGTGACAAATAGCAGGTTTTTAAGAACTTCTACCATGCCTCCACAAAAAGAAGCTAAAGAAACTAGTGAGAGTTCAGGCTAGAGTTCATGGGTTTTCTCCAACACCTCACCCAGAAGTGTAAACACAATTAAAACCTGGATGAATGTATTCAACATCCTACAGTACCAACTGATAAACTTCCCTGATGATTCAAGAAACAATGAAAAGGAAGACTTATTTACCAAATACAAGACTATTGCTCAGTCAGAGATGCATAAGGTAGCAACAAGGCCGAGTCTTTTACCCTACAATGACATGATTAAATGGGCTCTAGATCATGTGGATATCCCAACTAAAACTATTTTCAATTCTCAGAAGGTAGTTGTTGGGTCATTTTGGCCGGAACACATACTGGTGATGTATAAATTCTCTTCAACACCAAACTTCATTTACATGCCAGTTTCTTAGTGAATTTTAACAAGAAGGAGTGTGATCAATATGGAAAAATCCTTTCTGAATTGATCAAGGACTGGTGTTCACAACCTACAAAGTTCAGAGCTGATTCTCGCGGCATATACTCAATCTCATCACTAGAACTGCAATTCATGTATATAGCCATGATGATGTTTAGATTCTATGGAAAAGATAACACAGACCATTTCTCTCTACCATGGGTACCCATTTTACACATAGTGGCAGAAGGATATTCTTTTGACTGGGCTAAGATATTGTCGGACAATCTATCTAGTGAAATTATAGAATACCAGACAAAGAAAGACAAAGGGAAATCATCTTCATTCTTCATGTCAGCTTATATTATGGATGTTATTTGTTTCATGAAACCTTTCCCATTGATGGGCTGGAATTGGACTCTAGATAATGCAGAACCAATTCATATTTATCATTAAAAACTCTAGGAAGACAAGGCGAAGGATTTATTTTATGAAATCTGTAATTGGGTAGCGGTGTCAATGCACATTGTTATTTTTGGTCACCCACCTCCTAGAATTTCAGACATAGTTGTGGCTAACCTAGATAAAGTGGTAGAATGGTACATTGAGGAACACTTATCTTATATCATAGTTTTTGGTTGTTCAGTTCCCCCATATTATTTACCACAATTTTTACCAGATCGACTGGTGTGCCACGAGGTCACACGACAAACAGTACTCTGCAGGATTTAGCAAAGAACTCAAAGTAGTGCATAAAAAGGTATGGCCATATTTTCCCTTACAGATTGGTGCATTTTCTTTATTGGATTTCAGCCTCTCCAAAGTGGAGATTGCGGCCCTAGAAGAAATAAAGCTGGTTAACATTGAATTCAAGAAGCACGACCCGTAGAAGGTTGTGAGTAACCATATGGCTAGTTGCAATGTTAAAAAGTACAAACATGAAGAGTCCCCGTAGGACGAAATCTTCTAAGGGGCGAAATCTTACCCAGAAGTTATGAGCCGAGTTTGAGCTCTATCACTTGATAAAATGATTGATTTTTACAACTTCCAAAAGCACCGAAGAAGTAGTCTTCCAAAATTATTACAAGGGGAAAACCCAATGTCTCCAGCTACACAGTAAACAAAGACCCAAAATCCATAAATCGTAAGCTCTAGAAAACAAGAAGCCTTGGAAAACTTAGAGAAATCTAAGGTCTCGACTCAGAAAGAAGATATCTCAGAGATAGAGATATTAGATAACTAGAACAAAGATCAAGAAGAGACACTAGCAAAGAAAGGAGAAATCAGAAGCCCCATTCATATTGTCACGCCATTACAGATGTAACTGGAAAACAATTATATACAGAAATCAGTAGCCCCATTCATATTGTCACACCATTACAGTTCACCATAGGAAACCCTAATGCAGAGGTAATACTCATAGGAGATATCATGCCTGTCCCTATTGAAAAGATACATCCTTCTGATTTCTTTTTCAATAAGAAAAGGAAAGTTGTGGTGAAGAAAGAAATGCACCAGAAAGAAGGTGCAACTATCAAAAAGCACAGAGTACTATTGGATGGACAAAATTTGGAAGAAGAAGACTTTTCTACAGAGGTAGCAGGCTCTTTGGGAGCTTTTGCAAAAGCTAGCCTATTCTCAGTTGATAATATGAAAGAAAAACTAAAGCAGAAGAATCAGGTGATAATTCAGTTGCAAAATCAAATAAGGACTACAGAAAAGAATGTCAAAGATGAAGTCAATAAAGGGTTGGAACATGCTAGATCTAGTGATAAAAAAGAAATCCAACTGCTCAAGTTCAGTATTGAATAGCACAACAGAGCCTTTTTTCTAAGGTAGAAATCATCCAAAATCATTTTTGGGAAGTAAACTAATCATTGGACAATATTGGTTTCGGAGAAACAGAGGCTACTGCAGCCCGAACCACTTTTCAAGAAGTGTTCATGTCATCGGCTAGAGAAGAAATATCTATAACTCCCAGATTGACTGTTGCAGAACATGTTAGAGGTGATATAATATTGAAGACATGGGAGGCCAATATAGCCAAGAGTAAAAGAACGACCAAGGAAATAAAAGAGGATTGTGAAGATATTTTTCATTTTCTTAATAAAGAATCACTAGGCCTCGAAAAGGATGATTGTTCTGAAATACTAGGACAAATCAACATTGTAAAGCATCAACTTGACATCAAAGAAAGCTTAGAGGCAGCTCAGGCTAAAATTTCACAACTAAAGCAAGTTGACATCGCTCAAATAGATAGATGGTTGGTAAATCCAAATTTACAGTTACAGTCTGTTGTTCTTGAGTCTGTACTTAAGGCTTAGAAGTATAGTGTCAAGGCATCCGAAAGTGGGTAAAAGATGGGGAAGAGAGAAATGTCAACCTTCAGCAAAGGAAACTAGGGAATATTTCTATGTTGGCGTTGTCTAGCTTCCAATTGTTCCTGGATAGTTATATCTTGTTCAATGGCTGCCCATGAACGTTCAAGTTCGACCCAGTTAGTAGTCGTTTTAAGAATTGTGTCGAAAAGGTTTAAGGCAATATGTGTTTGGTTCGATAATTCAGGTTCGATATTAGGCTGTGTTGGTATAGGGACAGTCATGGAGGAACAGAAAAAATGGGGAAAAACTTCAGAGAGAGATTAAGTGTTGTCTCAATTTGGTCGTATAAAAGATAATTTACGGTTTTAGGAATAAAATAAGGATGCAAATCAAAGGCTCTTTCCCGTAACTGTATTATATTTTAATAAAAGGTGTGAAGC
>JZKD02S0415788.1:4062-17989 GCA_000966675.3 Picea glauca
CATCCACAATCCATCTACCCATCTGCAAATCTCCCTTCATTTCACCTACCTCATACAGAAACCCACCCATGGGGCCCCCACCCTTCATCAGTTCTCTGAGCAAATTATGCCCTACACGGGCCCACCATATCACATTGGGGAACCCGTTTCTGTATTTGTACACTTCCCCCCAATTATTCGTTATTTATTGTACAAATTCCTTTATTTTCAGTCATTACATTACCTTTTTGTCGTCACCTTTGGAGACCTACTTCCCTTTTTGGCCAACCGCAACCCATGTCACCCTTGGTTGGAGCACTACTTATCGCCCACCCTTACCGACATCGTCCATATCTTCAGAGAATCCCATAGGCCACTTACCTCTGTCCTCTGAATTTGTTCACCTTATCCCACCTCTGGCACAACTTATCTGACGCAGTCACACCACCTAGGCATGTCCGCTCATAGGACCTTCTCCTTCCTCGGCCCGAAGAACTGAAAAATCTCTTCTAATTCCCTATCGGGGAATTTTCCACACCCACAAAAATTCTCCAACAGATCTCCCTTAATGATCAGGAAATCGGACTTCGTAGTTTCGCGAGTCCCGTGGTCGCGTGATTTTGGATTCTCAAAACCCCGAACCTCGATGCAAGTCAACGCTGCCCTTTCACGTCCCTATCAGAGTTTCACGATTCTTGCTGCTATGATTCCCAAGAGTCACAAAATGTCGATTCCCAATGCACGTGAGGGTTAACTCTTCCACGTCACTATCTCCTTGTCGGCTTTTCGGACATTGCGAGATCATGATTTCTGATGCAACGTTTTCTTTGTTCCCGGGATTCCCGCTACGTCGAACCCTGACTCCTCTTGGATCTTCTGACGCGTGTTCACCCTGAGATCCACGGCTAGGACTTCATCAGTGTTTCGAGACTTGAAAGGCCTCAAGTTTCTTGACTTTTGAAACCCCGATGCTTCAATATCCCGATGCCTCTCTGGGACATTCCTCTGTTCACTAGGACTTAACCCCAATGCAACTTCTTCCTGATCGAACGACTGACAGGTAACCCAACAATGATCCTACGGCTCACGATCCTCTTGAGATTAATCTCCCAGTGTTACCGTAACCTCCTCATCACTCTGGTGAATCTCACAGCTGGAAAAATTTTCACAAATCCCCTCCATGAGATCCTAACTGTCAATTTCTTCCCCCCCTTAAGGATTTCTTGAAAATAACCAAGTGTTCCTCTGCACTCACTCATCCTTCTGTGCGCAACCCTGCAACACTGGTTTTAGATGCTCCATAGCACGAACTCCCTGTGAAATCCTTCCTTAGGTCCACTCAAAGGTACTATACCTTCTGAGCTTTTTCAATTCTGAATATTTTAGAATTAGCCCCCTGCTCGCACTCCTTGTGGAAACCTTTTCAAACACTCCAAGTGTTTAAATCCTCCGACCCTATGCACACCTGCAGCAGCAGTCCTTCAAATCTTCTGCTCAGATTCACAACTGAGACTCTCCCTTATCTTTCACACTCCTTGCATGGCTCCTATAACCCAATCTCACTTCTGGGTGAACGAGGACAAGAGTTGAACTACCTGAGCCTTCTGTCAACGCACTTCTTGTGGATGACTTCCGCTGCACTCCTTGCAGAAATCCTTGCTCAGATAGAGAAACAATTGAAACTCATTTCTTCTTCCCCTCAGATTTCAAACTCAAACATGAAATCACATACACAACAATAAAGAAAATGCATAACGGGAAGTAAATACTCATGAGCATAGCATCCAACACACATACACAGAGAACAAACACAAAACCATGGATTTGAATCAATCTTTTCTATTAATTCAAGCTTTGTACATGGGTGTTCTTCCACAACTCTCTGCTTCTCTTCTCTATGCTCCGAATGCTTCTAACTATCATTCCCCTCTACAATGTACAATGAGGGTGTCTATATTCATTTTCCCTCCTTCTTCTAAAACTATCTAATCTATGAATTCAAGTCTATCTACTTGCATTAACTAGTTTAAATGCCTCCTATATACTAAGGACGAGAGTGAATCGCTCAAGGTCCAATACAATATACAAAGGCACTCCTTCATAAATGGCTTCATTAAAGATTTGGCGCATCAAATTCAAAAAGGTTTTCAAGCAATTTATCATGTGCTCAAAATACATTGTGCTTGCTCCATGCTTCTCTTGACTTTTGCGATGCTCCTACATCATACTTCCTCGCTTGAAAAATTTCATGGGATCCTGTCCATGAGCTCCTGCACGGTATATCCATGCTTCTGTATCTTGGCTTCGTTTTCCCAGCCAGAATCTTCCACTGGATGGCCCTTCCATTTGACCAGATATCATAGTATTCTTTCCTCCTGGTCTTCTTACTGACTTTCTTGTCCAGTATTTGTTCCATCTGTGGCTTCTCTGCAACTTGCATTTGCTTCTACCACTGAACCTATGGATATTCACTACTTGTTCTTGCTTCCTCAAGTTTATATGGGTATAAATCTGCGATATTGAATATCATAGATATTCTGATCCCATCCGGTAACTCAATCTCGTAAGCATTTTCCCCCAATTTCTTCAAGACCTTACATGGCCCGATTTTCTTCATTTTCAATTTATTGTATGTTCCCCTCAGGAACCTTTCTTTCCTCAAGTGCGCTAGAAATAATTCACCAACCTTGAACTGAAGTTGTCTCTTCCACTGGTCGGCTTTGTGCTTATACTTGTGACTTGAATCTAGCAGTCGCTGCTTCACCTGGCCGTGAAGTTCTTTCATCGCCTCTGTGAAATCTTCGGTACTTGCACTCCTAGTCGTAGTCTATTCTGAATCCCTTAATTCAAAAACTCCTCTTGGCTGCATGCCATACACAATATGAAATGGACTCTGGCCTATGCTCTGATTCACTGAGTCATTATATGCGAACTCTGCCTGAGGAAATATATTATCCCACTGGTTGTGGTTCTCTATCACCAAGCTTCTCAGCAAGTCTCCCAGACTTCTGTTCACCACTTTTGTTTGTCCATCCATATGAGGATGATAGGCAGAAACTCAAGGATGATTTTAAGGGCTAAATTTCTCTCATGGGCTAATTTTCCATGGTTTTTCAAAAAAAGAGACTCACTATTTTAAAAATGATTCGCCCAAATTCTATAGGATAAAATTATTTACCTTAAAAATTGCCAAAATTTTATAAAAACTATATAAAATCCTTATAAATTTGAAATTTTTTACTAAAATATCGCCAAACATTTATATTTGGCATATGAAGGATTAGTAAAATTCGCCAAGCTTTCTACATTTTAAAATAAATTTCCATCCTTAAAATCATCCCTAGATAGGCTGAACTAAACAACAAGTTAGTCCCCAACTTCTTCCATAATGTCCTCCAAAAGTTCCCTATGAACTTTGTATCTCTGTCCGAAACTATACTTCTGGGTAAGCCGTGAAGTCGAACGACCTCTTTGAAAAACAAATTTGCAATGTGAGTCGCATCACTGGTTTTCTGGCATGGGATAAAATTTTCCATCTTGGAAAACCTATCCACTACCACAAAGACTGAATCAAATCCTCTTTGTATCCTTGGCAATCCCAATACGAAATCCATGCTAATTTCATCCCACAGCTTCTCAAGTATGGGAAATGGTTGATAAAAACCCGCATTCTGCTTCATTCCCTTTGAATGTTGGCAAATTCTACATCGATCTACAAACCTCTTGACCTCTGACCGCATCCCTGGCCAAAAGTATGACTCGCTCAGCTTCGCAAATGTCTTATCATGATCGAAGTGTCCGGCCAATCCTCCACCGTGTTTCTCCTTCAGCAAGTTCTCCCTCATGGAACAATTTGGAATACACAGTCGATTGCCTTTAAATAGCAATCCTTCCTGGATCATGTATTTGGCCTATTTGTTGCTATCTCTGAGAACTAGATTCTCAGTTGCTTCATACACTTCCTTAAAGTCTGGATCATCTGTGTACATGTCTCCGAGATCATCAAAACCTAACGTCTTGACTTTGAACTCCTGCAACAACAAACACTTCCTGCTCAAAGAATCAACAACTTTGTTAGCAGTACCAGAAATATTTTTTATCACAAAAGTGAAATTCTGCATGTATTCAACCCACTTAACATGCCTCTGATTCAACTTCTCCTGTTGAGTCACAAATTGTAATGGATGGTTATCACTATATAAAACAAATTCCTTTGGAATCAAATAGTGTCTCCATTTCTTCAATGCCTGGATGATGGCATAGAATTCCTTATCATACGTGGAATACTTCACCTTCGCTTCATTCAACTTCTCGCTGAAATATGCAATTGGTCTGTCATCTTGACTTAAGACTGCTCCTATTGCAAACCCTCTTGCATCACACATTACCTGAAATGTCTTTTGAAAATCCGGTAACACCAGAATTGGTTGTTCCATAATCTTTCGTTTCAACAAATTGAAACTTTTCTCAGCCTCTTCAGTCCAGTGAAAAGATTTATGTCTTTCCTTCACTGTATCCATCATTGTTGCACTAATTCCACTGAACTTCCTGATGAATTTTCGGTAGAAACTAGCCAATCCATGAAAACTTCTCACTTCGAAAATATTTCTCGATGATGGCTAATTTTTAATTACCTTCACCTTATCTGGATCCATCCTCAGTTCATTTGCCGAAATATCAAATCCCAAGTAAATGAGTTATGTCTTCATGAACGAGGACTTCCTTATGTTTATCAACAACTTCTCCTGCTGTAGTTTCTTCATTATTGTAGCTAAATGCTTCAGATGTTCTGCCTTTGTCTCACTGAAAATTAATATGTCATCTAGATACACAATGACAAACTTCCCGATGAATTCCCTCAGGACTTCATTCATTAACCTCATAAAGGTACTCGACGCATTCGTTAAGCCAAACAGCATGACAATCCATTCATACAAACCTTCGTTTGTCTTGAATGCTATTTTTCACTCATCACCTTCCCTCATGCAAATCTGGTGATATCCTCTCTTCAAATCTATCTTTGAAAAACAAAATTGCTCCACTTAAGCAATCCATCAAATCATCCATTCTTGGCAATGGGAATCTATACCTGATAGTTATCTTGTTGATGGCTCTTGAGTTGGTACACATTCTCCAACCTCCATATTTTTTTGGACTAAGTACCATTGGAACGGCACATGGGCTCAAACTTTCCCTGACCAATCCTTTGTCTAACAGCTCCTGGACCTGCTTCTTGACCTCTTCATTTTCTTGTGGCGTCAACCTATACATGGCTTTATTCGACAAACTAGCTCCTGGTATGAGGTCTATATGATGACTCTGACTCCTCATCGGTGGAAATGAATGAGGTAATTTGTCCACCACGATGTCAGCGAACTCTTCCAGTAGTTCCTGAATTTCTCCTGGTAGATCGTCTACTTTCGTGCTGGTCAAAAGAATCCTTGGTTTCCTGACCACAAAGAATTGTGGATCTTCTTTCTTCTTCACCTCCGTAAGAAGCTCCTTTCCACTCATGATAAGTACAATGTTTCTCCCTTCTGGTTTTACCTCCTTATCCTTGATCGGAAGCAACATATGAGTTCTCCCATTCTTCTCTAAGGTATATGTATTCATCTTCCCATCATGAATCACATTTCTATCATATTKCCATGGTCTWCCYARCAATAAATGAYAGACATCCATAGGAATAAMATCACARAGTATTTTATCATTATACCCTCCTATTTTGAATTCAACTAAACACTGTTTAGTGACATTTACCTGATGTCCCTTCTGTAGCCATGAAACTTTGTATGGACTCGGGTGATCAGTCATCTCCAGCTCCAACTTCTCTACCATCTCGGTTGAAACGGGATTATCTGTGCTACCGTTGTCCACGATAACCTTGCATACCCTATCCTTGGTTTTGCAAGCTGTTCTGAAAAGTCTGGTCCTTTGAGTTGAGTCCTCCACCTCCTTCTCATGTGTTAAGAGAACCTTATGCATCATTAATGACCTTCCACCTTCTTCATTTTACACTTCAACATCTCGCCTCTGTGCCTCGGCGATGTGAGCTTCTCCTCCATCCTTCTTTTTATCTGGACAGTCAAATGACTTGTGTCCATTTTTTCCACATGTGAATCATGTGATTACTCCACCTCTTCCTCTTCCTCTACTTCTAGTACGAGGAAACATATTATTATCAGCGTATCCTCCACTCTGCTTAGTATGTTGTTCTCTTTGTTCAGCATATCACCCTCGCTATGATCTTCCGCCTCTTTTTGGCCTAGTCTGAGGTTTCTTCCAGTCATCCCTGGGCTTCTGGGTTCTTTCCTGGGAAACCGATTTGCCTCTGGGATGACTTTTGCCTCGGCCTCTTTGACTTTTCTTTCGGCTCAACTTCTCTTCATCTTTCAAATCCATTTTATAGGCATCCTCCACCGTTCGGATGGTTTCCATACTCATTTCATCCTGAATCTCATATCTCAGGCCATTCATATATCTAGCAACTTTCTCATCATCGCTCTCCCAATGACCTGACCTGATGTTCAGTCGATAGAATTCCCTTGTGTATTCTTTTATTGTCATCATCTTCTGTTTGAGGTTTTGTATCCTCCTTAACAGAGTGATTTGATAATCTCTGGGGATGAACTTTGCCTTCATCTTTGCAATCATTCAATCCAAACTTTTAATTTTATGCTTGCCCTTGCAGCGTCTATTTGCTTGTATCTCATCCCACCATAATGTTGTGTGTCCCTTCAATCTCATGACAGCATGCCTGACTTTCTTATCCTCTTCGACATATTCATAATCAAAGTATGTATCCAGAGCTCTAATCCAATCTAAAATCTCTTCCGCATCCAGATTTCCCTCATAAACTGAAATGTCCATCTTCATTTTTTTACCCATCCGTGAAATAGCTTAGATTAAATGTTCATTCGCTACATCCTTGGCTGCAACTTCTTCTTGTTGTTCATCTTCAAACTTGCTTTTGGAATCACTTAGATTCCCAGCACCAACTGTGCGTCTTTGTGTTGTCTCCATATCTTCGAGTATGGATCATAAATCACGTATCTCTCTTTCTATTCCTGGATTCTACGCTTGCCTACCCCTTCTCCTCAGGTTTTCTCTTTCCTTTGGATTGGGTGACTGTCTATCTCGTCTCCTTGGTGGCATGCTGAATTTCCTTCTTCTCTGCTACAGAAAGCAAAGACATTTCTTTCTCTGATACCACTTTGACGCAGTCACGCCACCTAGGCACATCCACTCACAGGACCTTCTCCTTCCTCGGCCCGAAGAACTGAAAATCTCTTCTAATTCCCTATCGGGGAATTTTCCACACCCACAACAATTCTCCAACAGATCTCCCTTAACAATCGGGAAATCAGACTTCGTGTGATTTTGGATTCTAAAAACCCCGAACCCCAATGCAAGTCAATGCTGCCCTTTCGCGTCCCTATCGAAGTTTCGCGATTTCTGCGGCTATGATTCCCAAGAGGCACAAAATGCCGATTCCTGATGCACGTGAGGGTTGAATATTCCACGTCACTATCTCCTCGTCGGCTTTTTGGACATCACGAGATCGCAATTCCCGATGCAACGTTTTCTTTGTTCTCGGGATTCTTGATACATCGAACCTCGACTCCTCTTGGATCTTCTGACGTGTTTCCACCATGAGATCCACGGCTAGGAATTCATCGATGTTTCGAGACTTGAAAGGCCTCAAGTTTCTTGACTTCTGAAACCCCGATGCTTCAATATCCCAATGCCTCTCCGAGACTTTCCTCTGTTCACTAGGACTTAACCCCAGTGCAACTTCTGCTTGATCGAATGGCTGACGGGTAACCCAAAAATGTTCCTACGACTCACGATCCTCCTGAGCTTAACCTCATGGTGTGGCCATAACCTCCTCATCACTCTGGTGCATCTGGCGACTGGCGGATTTTTCACGAATCCCCTCCACGAGATCCTAACCGTCAATTTCTTCCCCCCTTGAGGATTTCTTGAAAATAACCAAGTGTTCCTCTGCACTCACTCGTCTTTCTATGCGCAACCCTGCAACACTAGTTTTAGATGCTCCACGATATGAACTCCCTAAGAAATCCTTCCTTAGGTCCACTCAAAGGTACTATACCTCCTGAGCTTTGTCAATTCTGAATATTTCAGAATTTAAAACCCCTGCTCGCACTCCTTGTGGCAACCTTTTCAAACACTCCAAGTGTTTGAATCCTTCGACCCTATGCACGCTTGCAGCAACAGTCCTTCAAAGATTCTGCTCAGATTCACAACTGAGACTCTCCCTTAGCCTGCACACTCCTTGCACGACTCCTATAACCCAATCTCACTTCTATGTGAATGAGAACAAGAGTTGAACTACCTAAGCCTTCTGTCAATGCACTCCTTGCGAATGACTTCCACTGCACTCCTTGCAGGAATCCTTGCTCAGATAGAGAAACAATTGAAACTCATTTCTTCTTCCCCTCAGATTTAAAACTCAAACATGAAATCACATACACAACAATAAAGCAAATGCATAACGAGAAGTAAATACTCACGACCATAGCATCCAACACACATACACAGAGAACAAACACAAAACCATGGATTTGAATCAATCTTTTCTATTAATTCAAGCTCTGTACATGGGTGTTCTTCCACAACTCTCTTCTTCTCTTCTCTATGCTCTGAATGCTTCTAACTATCATGCCCCTCTACAATGTACAATGAGGGTGTCTATATTCATTTTCCCTCCTTCTTCTAAAACTGTCTAATCTATGAATTCAAGTCTATCTATCTGCATTAACTAGTTTAAATGCCTCCTATCTACTAAGGACGAGAGCGAATCGCTCAAGGTCCAATACAATATACAAAGTCTCTCCTTCATAAATGGCTTCATTAAATATTTGGTGCATCAACTTTAAAAAAAATTTCAAGCAATTTATTATGTGCTCAAAATACATTGTGCTTGCTCCACGTTCGCTTGACTTTTGCGATGCTCCTGCATCATTATCCCAGGTCTTGTTGTCCCCCTGACACTCGACCTCATTGAACGATTGCGGCCACTTTTTATCTCACAACCAAGGGCAGTCTTGAGTCTTCCCACATCTTGACTTCGTCCATGTACCTCCTCCACTTCCTCACCTCACTTAGTAGATTTCGCGAAGCCATTTTCTTTTGGGAGTCACGTCGCCATTTTTTGTCGACATCAACATAGTTTTCTAGAAGAGCGACAGTATCTTGATTCTCATTATCCACTCAATGAGAGATCTCAGACAACACAGGGTGAAACACCATTTCTCCCTACTGTCATTGACCCCCATAACTTTCGACGTCAACACTTTCTCATGTTACGGTGGGTCTTACTTTGTGACTATTGCAGTTAGTTCTTTCATTTGACGAAGACCTATGAACTTGGCTGGGCTATCATTGCCCACACAATCTGTGATACTTATTATCTAGATCACTGCCTACTATTCAGAGTATGTTCATCCACAAAATTGTCTTATTCCTTTATCATGACCGCCCTCGAGGGCACTGCAGTTGTCTACACCAACACTTCATTCATATTTTTTGGAGTTACATGACATGAGCAAGGGGCATGCCCGCCTCGTTTGTACACAGTTTTTTGTTTTACACACCTCATGGAAGGTCAGGTCCTACTGGTTCCTTTTTCCCTCCAACGGATCACTCTAGACGATCCCACTATTTCTCTCTCTTACAACAACATTCTCAGTAGAAGAAACATTGATGGATTTCGACTATATGTATGCTCCTAACCTCATCCATCAGGGGGCATCTGTTATCATTGAAATTTCATCCGCACATGGTTACAAGAACTCAACATCGTCAAACAGTGATGAAGTCATCCATGGACCCGAATTAACACCAAGGAATTCATAAAAGGGTAAAAAACTATACAAAGTAGTGAAAAATTGAAGGGTTCTATGAAAACACTAGGCACGCACGCACATGCGTGGAACCAAAATGCAGAAATGACACACATGTGCACGATGCATGACTGTTATCACAAAAATCCGCGCACCTGAGAAACGACACATTTATGAGAGTGGTCGGCCTCCCACCCACTTATGGTTTAGCTCCCAAGCTGATTTGACACTCAAATCTGGACTGGATTCAACTGGAGGGCTGGTCAAAGACCTAGAAATGCCCTAATTAGCCTCTTTTCACACTACAAACCAGTTAAACAATAGCTCAAAGGAATGCTATAAAAAGGCCATGGATGCACCTCATTTTTGAAATAATTCAAAGTAATGTTATGCTTCCATTATTCTCTTAAGGACTCCATCCTTTCCAAGAGTACATTTGCACCATTGCATTGGGAAATCCATCTCACCCCTTAAGTGGATTTGCAAAGAGTTCTTTCATCATTTTCCATTTTTCTTTGTTGTAAGAAAAGCTTGCTAGTGGGGGTCAAAGAGCCCTCCCTTGGAGGAAGAAGGGACTCATAGTCCCCTTTCTTCTTGGTGTATTACTTCACTAATAGATCAGCCTCATCATTGGTGACATGGGTCTTATGGTTCATTTTGTTNGCTCAACTTCTCTTCATCTTTCAAATCCATTTTATAGGCATCCTCCACCGTTCGGATGGTTTCCATACTCATTTCATCCTGAATCTCATATCTCAGGCCATTCATATATCTAGCAACTTTCTCATCATCGCTCTCCCAATGACCTGACCTGATGTTCAGTCGATAGAATTCCCTTGTGTATTCTTTTATTGTCATCATCTTCTGTTTGAGGTTTTGTATCCTCCTTAACAGAGTGATTTGATAATCTCTGGGGATGAACTTTGCCTTCATCTTTGCAATCATTCAATCCAAACTTTTAATTTTATGCTTGCCCTTGCAGCGTCTATTTGCTTGTATCTCATCCCACCATAATGTTGTGTGTCCCTTCAATCTCATGACAGCATGCCTGACTTTCTTATCCTCTTCGACATATTCATAATCAAAGTATGTATCCAGAGCTCTAATCCAATCTAAAATCTCTTCCGCATCCAGATTTCCCTCATAAACTGAAATGTCCATCTTCATTTTTTTACCCATCCGTGAAATAGCTTAGATTAAATGTTCATTCGCTACATCCTTGGCTGCAACTTCTTCTTGTTGTTCATCTTCAAACTTGCTTTTGGAATCACTTAGATTCCCAGCACCAACTGTGCGTCTTTGTGTTGTCTCCATATCTTCGAGTATGGATCATAAATCACGTATCTCTCTTTCTATTCCTGGATTCTACGCTTGCCTACCCCTTCTCCTCAGGTTTTCTCTTTCCTTTGGATTGGGTGACTGTCTATCTCGTCTCCTTGGTGGCATGCTGAATTTCCTTCTTCTCTGCTACAGAAAGCAAAGACATTTCTTTCTCTGATACCACTTTGACGTAGTCACGCCACCTAGGCACATCCACTCACAGGACCTTCTCCTTCCTCGGCCTGAAGAACTGAAAATCTCTTCTAATTCCCTATCGGGGAATTTTCCACACCCACAACAATTCTCCAACAGATCTCCCTTAACAATCAGGAAATCAGACTTCGTGTGATTTTGGATTTTAAAAACCCCGAACCTCGATGCAAGTCAATGCTGCCCTTTCGCGTCCCTATCGAAGTTTCGCGATTTCTGCGGCTATGATTCCCAAGAGTCACAAAACGCCGATTCCTGATGCACGTGAGGGTTGAATCTTCCACGTCACTATCTCCTCGTCGGCTTTTCGGACATCACGAGATCGCAATTCCTGATGCAACATTTTCTTTGTTCTCGGGATTCCCGATACATCGAACCTCGACTCCTCTCGGATCTTCTGACGTGTGTCCACCCTGAGATCCACGGCTAGGAATTCATCGATGTTTAGAGACTTGAAAGGCCTCAAGTTTCTTGACTTCTGAAACCCCGATGCTTCAATATCCCGATGCCTCTCTGAGACTTTCCTCTGTTCACTAGGACTTAACCCCAGTGCAACTTCTGCTTGATCGAATGGCTGACGGGTAACCCAAAAATGATCCTACGACTCACGATCCTCCCGAGCTTAACCTCATGGTGTGGCCATAACCTCCTCATCACTCTGGTGCATTTGGCGACTGGCGGATTTTTCATGAATCCCCTCCACGAGATCCTAACCGTCAATTTCTTCCCCCCTTGAGGATTTCTTGAAAATAACCAAGTGTTCCTCTGCACTCACTCGTCTTTCTATGCGCAACCCTGCAACACTGGTTTTAGATGCTCCACGATATGAAATCCCTAAGAAATCCTTCCTTAGGTCCACTCAAAGGTACTATACCTCCTGAGCTTTGTCAATTCTGAATATTTCAGAATTTAAACCCCCTGCTCGCACTCCTTGTGGCAACCTTTTCAAACACTCCAAGTGTTTGAATCCTTCGACCCTATGCATGCTTGCAGCAACAGTCCTTCAAAGCTTCTGCTCAGATTCACAACTGAGACTCTCCCTCAGCCTGCACACTCCTTGCATGGCTCCTATAACCCAATCTCACTTCTATGTGAATGAGAACAAGAGTTGAACTACCTAAGCCTTCTGTCAATGCACTCCTTGCGAATGACTTCCACTGCACTCCTTGCAGGAATCCTTGCTCAGATAGAGAAACAATTGAAACTCATTTCTTCTTCCCCTCAGATTTCAAACTCAAACATGAAATCACATACACAGCAATAAAGCAAATGCATAACGAGAAGTAAATACTCATGACCATAGAATCCAACACACATACACAGAGAACAAACACAAAACCATGGATTTGAATCAATCTTTTCTATTAATTCAAGCTCTGTACATGGGTGTTCTTCCACAACTCTCTGCTTCTCTTCTCTATGCTCTGAATGCTTCTAACTATCATGCCCCTCTACAATGTACAATGAGGGTGTCTATATTCATTTTCCCTCCTTCTTCTAAAATTGTCTAATCTACGAATTCAAGTCTATCTATCTACATTAACTAGTTTAAATGCCTCCTATCTACTAAGGACGAGAGCAAATCGCTCAAGGTCCAATACAATATACAAAGGCTCTCCTTCATAAATGGCTTCATTAAATATTTGGTGCATCAACTTTAAAAAAATTTTCAAGCAATTTATTATGTGCTCAAAATACATTGTGCTTGCTCCACGCTCGCTTGACTTTTGCGATGCTCCTGCATCATTATCCCAGGTCTTGTTGTCCCCCTGACACTCGACCTCATTGAACGATTGCGGCCACTTTTTATCTCACAACCAAGGGAAGTCTTGAGTCTTCCCACATCTTGACTTCGTTCATGTTCCTCCTCCACTTCCTCACCTCACTTAGTAGATTTTGCGAAGCCATTTTCTTTTGGGAGTCGCGTCGCCATTTTTTGTCGACATCAACATAGTTTTCTAGAAGAGCGACAGTATCTTGATTCTCATTATCCACTCAATGAGAGATCTCAGACAGCACAGGGTGAAACACCATTTCTCCCTACTATCATTGACCCCCATAAATTTCGACGTCAACACTTTCTCATGTTACGGTGGGTCTTACTTTGTGACTATTGCAGTTAGTTCTTTCATTTGACGAAGACCTATGAACTTGGCTGGGCTATCATTGCCCACACAATCTGTGATACTTATTATCTAGATCACTTCCTACTATTCAGAGTATGTTCATCCACAGAATTGTCTTCTTCCTTTATCACGACCGCCCCCGAGGGCACTGCAGTTGTCTACACCAACACTTCATTCATATTTTTTGGAGTTACATGACATGAGCATGGGGCATGCCCGCCTCGTTTGTACACAGTTTTTTGTTTTACACACCTCATGGAAGGTCAGGTCCGACTGGTTCCTTTTTCCCTCCAACGGATCACTCTAGATGATCCCACTATTTCTCTCTCTTACAACAACATTCTCAGTAGAAGAAACATTGATGGATTTCGGCTATATGTATGCTCCTAACCTCATCCATCAGGGGGCATCTGTTATCATTGAAAT
>JZKD02S0415799.1:0-17989 GCA_000966675.3 Picea glauca
ATATATATATATACAGTTTATCTAAATAATATTTATATAATAGTTCTATTTATCATATATACAATATGTATAAATCACGAGTTTTAATCTGAACTCATAAAAATTGAATGTAAAACGGTTCTTTTAATGATAGTAATAAAGAAAGAAAAAGTACTATTTGTTTTTGGTTTGTTTTCTTGTTTATATGCATTCATAAGATCAAATATTAAACTACTTGATTAAACAAAAAGATATAGATAGTGAAAATTATACTATATATAAAAACTTCTATAATAAGCAAGAAAATGAAATAAAAGAACAGACTAACCTATTAATCACTTGAGGAGTATGCGTCCAACTGTTTGTGTAAATTGTGCATTAGTCCATCCACGAGATAAATCTGCTGTGCATCTTCACACTATTTGGTACAAAAGCTAAACTGTGCATTGACTGGTGTATTTAATTGATAAAACAACAAGATGCAAGATAATTACAGTGATATAATATACTACAAGCGATAACACATGAGATAAATCCTATAGTTACAACTTGCATTTAATCAATCAACATATTTAAGGTAAACCTCATAACATGAATTGAAATGTCATTCAATTGTTTTGATAAAACTGAAGCATAAAATCATGAGCCATGAAGAAAAACTATCGTGACAACAAAATAATCTGTGAAGATGAAAGCTATCTGCAGTCATTCAATTACCAAGATAAACAAATTATAGATCACAACAACATTCGCAAATGACTAAAGCATAAAGTAAATATTTGTTATGTCTAAATTTGAGTATAAGCTGTTCACAATAAGCCCCAGGCCAAGATGTCTCTGATTACAAAATGATGGGTTTATAAAGGCCTCAGAAAAGATAACTATTTCCCTTTTTGAGATCAAATATTTATTACAAAAATAAAAAGGGGGATGCAACCACCCAGGTTCTACTAAATCCTCCAAAACTAACAACAACTCATTTATGTTCATACAAAATGCATCAAAGATATGACTAGAAGATCTTAAGGATTCCTCAGATCAATTTGTAATCATGGATTCCTGAATATCCTAAAAAAGAAAGGAAAATAGAAAGATTTAGGTACATTTTCAACCACTACTTTACACAATTCGAATTAACATAACTGGCTACAGAATCTTGTGATTTCATAGCTATTTATTTAGTAAATGAAATCCAATCTATTGAAAGAACAAAGCAATATAATTTGAACAAATAGTCCTATTTTAAGATAAAGAATCATACCTCCAACTATGAGATCAAATCGTATCAGACACCCTTGGAGTTTACAATGGCTGTTGCAGCCTCCACGCTTTTAAATACGACATTGCCTGTTGTCTTTATACGTTTTTCTTTGTCTTGAATAACAAACTCGAGCCTATGGTTTTCTCTTGTTAAGATATCGATCTGATCCTTTAAATCCTTAACCCGTGACTGTAGGATAGGGATATCAGTATAATATCTATCAATCCATGATAGGCAGACTTCACATTTTGACTGTGCAATGGTTGCATGGAACAAACATGGTTGTGAACTGGAGCACCTTCCATACTGATAGTGGATTCATTAACCAATTTAACACCAGGAAACTCTGGATTGTTTTTAAGACAGGGAGGTAAATTGTCAACAAAGTTAAATGGCCGATCAAGGTGTGGCTCGAATGAATGAAGGTCTTCTACAGTGAGGAACCTATCGATTTTAGAGTCTAAACTCTCACGGACCTCGATCATACTGATCGAACTCGAATGAGAGTTCATCTTGTTAGGAAGCCTCCTAGGAATTAGCCTCCCAGATCTCTTGATTTTAAAATTTATATCAATTTTTGCTCTTAGATTTCTTCCCTGTAGGTTTCTTTAAATTTTTAACACAGTCACTAGGATGCATAACCTACTGATAGGCTTGTTCAATAACCTTTGGGTCAATCAAGGGTTTGCTATAAGGGGGTGAGACACAGGTCAGGGGAGGTGAGAGAGGCCCTGTAGGGTAGACGAAGGTCTCTTCAACCACAAGTTTATCTACCTCCTCCACATCAGGGTTACCATAGCCGTTTTTGGTTATGAATGAATCCCATCTGTCATGCTGTAACTCTAATCGATGCATGAGCAAGATTTTAATTAGGCCGTGATGGAAGAGGCTAGAGTCTGACCGCTGTTTTTTGTATCTTTTACCCATTTTATAAAGACTCCTCAATAAGTAATACGACATGTTCAAAGGAAATCCCATAAAAATCATAAGTAGACACAAATGGTACAAAAACACAAGACCAAAATGTCCCTCATAGGTAACAAATCGCTTTACCACAACGAGTAAATCGTTCCACCGAGATTTTAGGAAGGAAATGGGCATACCTTTATCACACCATTTTATTTTTCGAGATGTAAAAAACAGGCTCCAAGGAACTTCTTCCACTTTTGCATTTTTAAACCACCTTTGATCACTTGCAGGTAGCCCTGTAGCTTGACTCAGGAAATCCTCTGTAACCTCCAGTTGTACATCACCCACCTTCACTCTAAACCCATCAAAGGAGAAAGAGAATTCCTGGGGAACTTGTAAATTGAAACCCTGAAACTTCCTAATGAAAATGAACCAGCACTTCTCTCCAAATCTTCTCTGGCATCGTCATATAGGAGAAAAGTTTGAATGCCATTTGGTTCAACTCTCACAACATGAGCCATAATGGATGAAAAGGTCACAACGCACATAGAGGGTTTGTGAGATAGTCCAGAGCCATAACCCGAGCCCGTGAAATTACAACAGTGAACGGTGTATGAACACAAACTCATAATGATTAGATGTGTGTTTAATTGAAATGCATGCGAAGAGGGTTTGCAAATCCCAAGGCCAGTCTTGGGAATGATGTCTACCTGCAAATCATAACACCACCTTTGCATCTAGTATGAGTCTAGAACCAAAGCATTAAAATGAAAATAAGTGCGTGCATCGTGGGTTCTATCACAAGGTTCGGGTAAGTCAAAA
Organism: Picea glauca; assembly: GCA_000966675.3. Classification (NCBI taxonomy): domain Eukaryota; kingdom Viridiplantae; phylum Streptophyta; class Pinopsida; order Pinales; family Pinaceae; genus Picea; species Picea glauca. The sequence goes on from JZKD02S0415799.1 coordinate 2,972, forward strand.
ATTGAAGGTTTAGCAAAAGAAACGTAAAGCCAAGAATCAAACAAAACCATACCAAAATCAAATTGTGGGGGTCCTTTGTTTATATAACCATCAATCTCTAAGCATGCTTGGTGTTGAAAGGATTGAAACAAAGAGAGTAACTCTTCATGACAAGGAACCAAACTTCATTAATAAACTGCATGAACAATTTTCCTTTGACAAAAATTTAGAACAGAAAGGTAACACAGTCGCAAATTTTCATGCTTCGTATTCATGCTTCTAGTCATGAACGAAGCATGAAATAAAATAATAGGAAAAAGGGACAACTTACAACTGTCGTTTCAAAAATTGCGTCATGAAGAGTAATACAAATAAATGACTCCAGTTAGGAAGCTATGTAGATCAATTAAATGATATAAATAGTTAAAAAACATGTTGAGCCGACAACATGCCAATAATGTCTGTTCGACTAAAAAAAGTTTCTGTTGAAAACTTCTTTGTCGGAAAAAAAATCCGAAAAATGCCTCAAGTGCATGAGGCACCATTAGATTCAAATTTTGGCCGAAAACATATTGCACGAGGCTCCGCTATATTTAACTTCTGGCTGAAATATGTTTTCGGAAAAAAGTTAGTGTCTATTGTTCGACCAAAAACTTGATATTAACAATTTACCATGACCCAATTATCAGAAAAGTGTTACCCAACTTCATGATTTCACCCTTGATTCATTCTTAGCTTTGAAAAGGGCTATTGTGTGCTGTTGATTTAGAGCATGAAAAATATAAGAGCAGATATGCATTGATAAGCATAAGAAATAAATTCTAGGTGCATAAAGATATCCTACAATTGGATATCAAGATGATGAGCATACATGTAATAGGTGTATAGACTTAGTAAGAAGTTTGATAATATAAAATTTTCATGATGAATAACCATGATTGATGATGATTGGTAACCAAGAAAGCTTGGTAGCATGGATGACAATGATGGGGATGGTATTTATAGTCTTGTGAGGAAAGAGGCTATATATTGTGAAGTACTGATCCAGATATGGGTAAAGGGAGTGCATGGATATTCTCCCAAATCCATTAATGGCTCAGGTAGAATTCAACAATGAATGATGGCCATACAGGTATGGATTAGTATGCTCAAGTAGAAATGAGAGAGAATTTAGGTAATGATTTCCTTGGTAAAGGTTTGTTGACCAAGAATGATTTGAGGTATGAAGAGAGATAGGGAATGGTACCTGCTATCCCCTGGGTAATATAGTAATTACCTAGAGAAAGTTTCTGATATATGAAATTATTTTGTAGCAAAGGGGCAATAGTGACCTCTTGCTGGTTGTTGTCCAAAACAGACAACATATTCTTGAATATACTCTTGTAGTATGTTGTTGCATATATGAAATATAGGTTCTCTAAGTGGGAACATGTCAATATCAAATTAACTGCAAACTACTCAAGGAAATCGGGCAGGAATATCCCAAAAGGGACATATTCCAAAAGCAAAGAAGGAGAAAAGGAAAACAATTTTCTCACTCTCAAATTCTTGCAATTTAAGTAGAATTATGTGTTTATATGGAAAAAAGTTGATCCAGAAGGATCTTGGTGGCCACCCACCTTTTCCAACTAGCTCAAAACATTTTTTTGGCAACTTACTATTTTTAGTAGTTTTTCGGGTCCCAAACTCCCGGGGCCATTTTGAGGGCCTAAACGATGTATTTTTATGATTGGGAACCTCAATGATATTTGAAGGATTTAATTTATACCCCTAAATGAATTTCCTCGTCAATACCTTTTCAATGAGCTATCGTGTTCCCTAAACGAAGATTGTATGTAAAATTTATGACCCTGAGAAGTTGATGTATTAACTTACCCCAACGGGGCCCACATGAATTTTGGCGCTTCACCTCCTGCGGTTAGGTTTTTGGATGTCTAGGGTTTTGGAATTCATGTTTATTGTAAATAGGCCTTCAAATCCTAATTGTACTCATTGTCTTGTGAATGAGTGTAGCCATCACATCTCTTCGTAGAGATAATCTCCCACCATTATAGCAAGCTTGTTTTCAGTCTGCATTTTATAGTTTTTAGCATATTTCTTATTTAATGGAAGTCAAGTTTTACTGTATCGCTATTATTGTTCACTATGTCTCTGTGTTAATATTAAAAATCCATGGTTTCATTTCATTCCACTCATAAATATGGATCAATGGTATTAGAGCGATCTTCTCCTTGTCGTTTTTTTTAATGCATGTCCCTGACATGATCAGGGTATAGAGAGTTGGGTCTCGAGCTTGTTTCTCTTGAGGACAACTTCTCTCACATGCTCAATAAATCATCCATGGTGGGAGAAAATAAAGACGATGGGATAGGTGATCCTTTGAAAATGTTTCTCGAGGAATCCCTTAGTGACATAGGAACGAGATGATGGAAAACTTTGCACAAATCCTTCGACAAATCCAAGTTACTGGGTTCTTTTCCATTCTCTATCCTGGATAAGTGATCTAGTCCTGCATTAAATCTTCCAGGCTTCACTACAACTTCAAATTCAAATTCTTGAAATAAGAGTATCCATCTGCATATCCTTCCCCCCAACACTGGCTTATTAACTAAATATATCAGAGTTGAATGATCTGTAAACATATTAAAGTGTTGTCCCAACAAATAATGTATGTATTTCTACAAGGCATACACCATATCTAGACCTTCTATTTCTTTAGTATTGTAGTTCTGTTTGAATTTGATAACTTTCTACTTGCAAATGCAATAGGGTGATTTATATCATCTTCTCTTGGATGGGTTAATACTGCTCCAATGCAATTGCAGATGCATCCACATGCACATGAAATTCCTTTTCCCAATTTGGAAATACTAAAATCGGTAACCATCTTCTCCTTCAAAATATATAGACTCTTATGGAATTCATCATTCCACTGGTACTTAGTATCCTTCTTCAACAAATTCTCAATTGGCACAATAATATGTGCATATCCTCTTATGAATTTCCTGTAATATCCTGTATGGCCCAATGTACTTTTCAACTGGCGCACTGAATTTGGTGGTGGTAAGTTAGCTATGACAATAATTTTAGCAGGGTCAATCAACAGACCCTGTTTACACAACACATGTCCTAACATAATCCCAAAAGGTGCGCTGAAAACACACTTCTTAATATTTAATGATATTTGACATTATTTGCATCTGTCCAACATCACCCTTAAAACTTCAACATGATACTTTAAAAGATTGAACACTGTCCAATCATCCAAGTAGATTTCTAAAAACTTATGAATAAAGTCCTTAAAGGCCGCTACTACTACCCTTGAAAAAATGGCTAGTGAATTCTTCAATCCAAATGGCATACCTGTATATTGAAATGATCCCCACTCTGTAGCAAATGTAGTCTTGCATCTGTCTTCAGGTGCAATCCTTATCTGATGATATCCCAAGAATCCATCTATAAAAGAATAAGCTTCTTGACCCCCAACATTTTCTAGTACTTCATCTRTAAATGGGGTAGGAAAATGATCATGTGGGAAAGCATCATTCAATTTTCTCAAATCTACAAAAATTGTGATCCCTCCTTGTTTATTTTCTTGCACTACCATAGGACTGATCCATTCGGACTCTTCTACGGGTTCTATAACACCAACTTCTAACATCTTGTCAATTTTTGTCTTTAACTTCTATTTGTATATTGGATTCAATCTATATGGCCTCTGTCTGATAGATTTTGCTTATGGCTTCAATGGGATCTTCATCTCTCCTAGCTCTCCTACTAACCCCTACATCTTTGAGAATGTTGCTGGAAATAAGTCACTGTATTCGCGCAATAATTCTGTAATCCTTTCTATTGTTTGGTTATCGAAACAATCTCCAATACTTGCCATCTTTGGGTTTTCTGCAGTCCCAATGTTGACCTTATTGATATTTAATGGTGCAGCATAATCTTCTGAATCTATCTTGGGGCCTTCTACTTCACTTTCACCTTACACTTCTAGGATCTAGATATTGCGTGGATTATCTTCTGCTGGTTCTTCTGCTTCTATGGCATGATAACAATGTAGCAATTAAATAACTGTTTGTTTATCTTGCTTCTGATATATTGGAACTATTTCAAACTCTGGTTCTTAAAATATCTTGTCTCTTACCACTTTGAGCACTGTATCAATCTCTTGACTGTCATGCTCAAAAACAAATGTAACTAGAAAGTTCTACTGTATCTCTTCCCAGTTAGCAGTTTCTCTGCACTGTTCCTATTCTGTGTACCAGTTCTTTAGAATTCCTTCTAGTGTGTGAATAAAATGGTGTGTCCATTATTATGGTGATACTAATCTCCATTGATCTATGCACTTTTCTACATGCTCTTGCGGTTGTCCAAATCCCTCTTATTTCTCCTCATATTTATGCTCCTGTTCTGCGTCGAATCTTATGCGCAGTAACCTTTTGCACTGAAACCAATTATTGATCTTTGCCTCATGTGTTCCCCACCATATTTTACGTGTAGCTTTAAAGAAATATATAATTATGGTAATCTTTGGTTTTCCATAACCTCTACCTCAAACTTCATTAAAAATTCTTCTAAATCATTCAAACCATAAAAAGTAGGAGGTTGTGTTACCTCTATACCAACCCATATTAGCGCATGTGTAATTTTGGAACAACTCCTGGTAGATAATTCATGTAGTTACTGTTTCCATTTTTCTAGTTCTGTGTCAGATTCTAAAGCACAAGAACTAATACTCCTCCAACCGAGCATGCCATCTGCAATTGGTTTGATATAATATTCTTCGTGCGCGATAGTTTTATATAACCGATTCACATATTCTGTTAGGATATTATCTATAGGATCTACATATTTGCCTCCTTCTGAGGGATCTAATGGAACAATAACTCTGTATTCCCCTGATTCAAAGATCATCTTTCTTGTCTTCAAGTTGATAATAGTTTGGTTATCAAAGGCCCAATACAGATCCAATAATGATGGATATGGAAAAGTATTGTCCACTATCTCAATGAATTCAAAATCATCCATGGTGTGCAAACCATATATATATATTGGAATCCCCTTCAACCTTCCTATTAGCACCACTCTGTGCTGATTTTCCAACTTTAACTGAATAGGTGAATACCCCAATTGTGGTTCTCCCATAGCTTCCCAAGTTTTATTTGGAAAAACATTGACTTCAGATCCTAAGTCTAGTATAATATCCCCCATATTGAAATCTTCTATTTTAGCATTCAATCTGAATTCCATAGTGGTTCTTCTCTTCTTTCGGACCTACTTTATGCTTTTTCCCTAGGATTACACTTTTCTAATAAATTTTGCAGTACTTGTAAGTAATTTTTATCACTTAGCAATTTGACAAAATCTCCCAAGAAGTTTCTTAAGTTACTTACTTGTTNAAATCATGAGCCATGAAGAAAAACTATCGTGACAACAAAATAATCTGTGAAGATGAAAGCTATCTGCAGTCATTCAATTACCAAGATAAACAAATTATAGATCACAACAACATTCGCAAATGACTAAAGCATAAAGTAAATATTTGTTATGTCTAAATTTGAGTATAAGCTGTTCACAATAAGCCCCAGGCCAAGATGTCTCTGATTACAAAATGATGGGTTTATAAAGGCCTCAGAAAAGATAACTATTTCCCTTTTTGAGATCAAATATTTATTACAAAAATAAAAAGGGGGATGCAACCACCCAGGTTCTACTAAATCCTCCAAAACTAACAACAACTCATTTATGTTCATACAAAATGCATCAAAGATATGACTAGAAGATCTTAAGGATTCCTCAGATCAATTTGTAATCATGGATTCCTGAATATCCTAAAAAAGAAAGGAAAATAGAAAGATTTAGGTACATTTTCAACCACTACTTTACACAATTCGAATTAACATAACTGGCTACAGAATCTTGTGATTTCATAGCTATTTATTTAGTAAATGAAATCCAATCTATTGAAAGAACAAAGCAATATAATTTGAACAAATAGTCCTATTTTAAGATAAAGAATCATACCTCCAACTATGAGATCAAATCGTATCAGACACCCTTGGAGTTTACAATGGCTGTTGCAGCCTCCACGCTTTTAAATACGACATTGCCTGTTGTCTTTATACGTTTTTCTTTGTCTTGAATAACAAACTCGAGCCTATGGTTTTCTCTTGTTAAGATATCGATCTGATCCTTTAAATCCTTAACCCGTGACTGTAGGATAGGGATATCAGTATAATATCTATCAATCCATGATAGGCAGACTTCACATTTTGACTGTGCAATGGTTGCATGGAACAAACATGGTTGTGAACTGGAGCACCTTCCATACTGATAGTGGATTCATTAACCAATTTAACACCAGGAAACTCTGGATTGTTTTTAAGACAGGGAGGTAAATTGTCAACAAAGTTAAATGGCCGATCAAGGTGTGGCTCGAATGAATGAAGGTCTTCTACAGTGAGGAACCTATCGATTTTAGAGTCTAAACTCTCACGGACCTCGATCATACTGATCGAACTCGAATGAGAGTTCATCTTGTTAGGAAGCCTCCTAGGAATTAGCCTCCCAGATCTCTTGATTTTAAAATTTATATCAATTTTTGCTCTTAGATTTCTTCCCTGTAGGTTTCTTTAAATTTTTAACACAGTCACTAGGATGCATAACCTACTGATAGGCTTGTTCAATAACCTTTGGGTCAATCAAGGGTTTGCTATAAGGGGGTGAGACACAGGTCAGGGGAGGTGAGAGAGGCCCTGTAGGGTAGACGAAGGTCTCTTCAACCACAAGTTTATCTACCTCCTCCACATCAGGGTTACCATAGCCGTTTTTGGTTATGAATGAATCCCATCTGTCATGCTGTAACTCTAATCGATGCATGAGCAAGATTTTAATTAGGCCGTGATGGAAGAGGCTAGAGTCTGACCGCTGTTTTTTGTATCTTTTACCCATTTTATAAAGACTCCTCAATAAGTAATACGACATGTTCAAAGGAAATCCCATAAAAATCATAAGTAGACACAAATGGTACAAAAACACAAGACCAAAATGTCCCTCATAGGTAACAAATCGCTTTACCACAACGAGTAAATCGTTCCACCGAGATTTTAGGAAGGAAATGGGCATACCTTTATCACACCATTTTATTTTTCGAGATGTAAAAAACAGGCTCCAAGGAACTTCTTCCACTTTTGCATTTTTAAACCACCTTTGATCACTTGCAGGTAGCCCTGTAGCTTGACTCAGGAAATCCTCTGTAACCTCCAGTTGTACATCACCCACCTTCACTCTAAACCCATCAAAGGAGAAAGAGAATTCCTGGGGAACTTGTAAATTGAAACCCTGAAACTTCCTAATGAAAATGAACCAGCACTTCTCTCCAAATCTTCTCTGGCATCGTCATATAGGAGAAAAGTTTGAATGCCATTTGGTTCAACTCTCACAACATGAGCCATAATGGATGAAAAGGTCACAACGCACATAGAGGGTTTGTGAGATAGTCCAGAGCCATAACCCGAGCCCGTGAAATTACAACAGTGAACGGTGTATGAACACAAACTCATAATGATTAGATGTGTGTTTAATTGAAATGCATGCGAAGAGGGTTTGCAAATCCCAAGGCCAGTCTTGGGAATGATGTCTACCTGCAAATCATAACACCACCTTTGCATCTAGTATGAGTCTAGAACCAAAGCATTAAAATGAAAATAAGTGCGTGCATCGTGGGTTCTATCACAAGGTTCGGGTAAGTCAAAAATTGAAGGTTTAGCAAAAGAAACGTAAAGCCAAGAATCAAACAAAACCATACCAAAATCAAATTGTGGGGGTCCTTTGTTTATATAACCATCAATCTCTAAGCATGCTTGGTGTTGAAAGGATTGAAACAAAGAGAGTAACTCTTCATGACAAGGAACCAAACTTCATTAATAAACTGCATGAACAATTTTCCTTTGACAAAAATTTAGAACAGAAAGGTAACACAGTCGCAAATTTTCATGCTTCGTATTCATGCTTCTAGTCATGAACGAAGCATGAAATAAAATAATAGGAAAAAGGGACAACTTACAACTGTCGTTTCAAAAATTGCGTCATGAAGAGTAATACAAATAAATGACTCCAGTTAGGAAGCTATGTAGATCAATTAAATGATATAAATAGTTAAAAAACATGTTGAGCCGACAACATGCCAATAATGTCTGTTCGACTAAAAAAAGTTTCTGTTGAAAACTTCTTTGTCGGAAAAAAAATCCGAAAAATGCCTCAAGTGCATGAGGCACCATTAGATTCAAATTTTGGCCGAAAACATATTGCACGAGGCTCCGCTATATTTAACTTCTGGCTGAAATATGTTTTCGGAAAAAAGTTAGTGTCTATTGTTCGACCAAAAACTTGATATTAACAATTTACCATGACCCAATTATCAGAAAAGTGTTACCCAACTTCATGATTTCACCCTTGATTCATTCTTAGCTTTGAAAAGGGCTATTGTGTGCTGTTGATTTAGAGCATGAAAAATATAAGAGCAGATATGCATTGATAAGCATAAGAAATAAATTCTAGGTGCATAAAGATATCCTACAATTGGATATCAAGATGATGAGCATACATGTAATAGGTGTATAGACTTAGTAAGAAGTTTGATAATATAAAATTTTCATGATGAATAACCATGATTGATGATGATTGGTAACCAAGAAAGCTTGGTAGCATGGATGACAATGATGGGGATGGTATTTATAGTCTTGTGAGGAAAGAGGCTATATATTGTGAAGTACTGATCCAGATATGGGTAAAGGGAGTGCATGGATATTCTCCCAAATCCATTAATGGCTCAGGTAGAATTCAACAATGAATGATGGCCATACAGGTATGGATTAGTATGCTCAAGTAGAAATGAGAGAGAATTTAGGTAATGATTTCCTTGGTAAAGGTTTGTTGACCAAGAATGATTTGAGGTATGAAGAGAGATAGGGAATGGTACCTGCTATCCCCTGGGTAATATAGTAATTACCTAGAGAAAGTTTCTGATATATGAAATTATTTTGTAGCAAAGGGGCAATAGTGACCTCTTGCTGGTTGTTGTCCAAAACAGACAACATATTCTTGAATATACTCTTGTAGTATGTTGTTGCATATATGAAATATAGGTTCTCTAAGTGGGAACATGTCAATATCAAATTAACTGCAAACTACTCAAGGAAATCGGGCAGGAATATCCCAAAAGGGACATATTCCAAAAGCAAAGAAGGAGAAAAGGAAAACAATTTTCTCACTCTCAAATTCTTGCAATTTAAGTAGAATTATGTGTTTATATGGAAAAAAGTTGATCCAGAAGGATCTTGGTGGCCACCCACCTTTTCCAACTAGCTCAAAACATTTTTTTGGCAACTTACTATTTTTAGTAGTTTTTCGGGTCCCAAACTCCCGGGGCCATTTTGAGGGCCTAAACGATGTATTTTTATGATTGGGAACCTCAATGATATTTGAAGGATTTAATTTATACCCCTAAATGAATTTCCTCGTCAATACCTTTTCAATGAGCTATCGTGTTCCCTAAACGAAGATTGTATGTAAAATTTATGACCCTGAGAAGTTGATGTATTAACTTACCCCAACGGGGCCCACATGAATTTTGGCGCTTCACCTCCTGCGGTTAGGTTTTTGGATGTCTAGGGTTTTGGAATTCATGTTTATTGTAAATAGGCCTTCAAATCCTAATTGTACTCATTGTCTTGTGAATGAGTGTAGCCATCACATCTCTTCGTAGAGATAATCTCCCACCATTATAGCAAGCTTGTTTTCAGTCTGCATTTTATAGTTTTTAGCATATTTCTTATTTAATGGAAGTCAAGTTTTACTGTATCGCTATTATTGTTCACTATGTCTCTGTGTTAATATTAAAAATCCATGGTTTCATTTCATTCCACTCATAAATATGGATCAATGGTATTAGAGCGATCTTCTCCTTGTCGTTTTTTTTAATGCATGTCCCTGACATGATCAGGGTATAGAGAGTTGGGTCTCGAGCTTGTTTCTCTTGAGGACAACTTCTCTCACATGCTCAATAAATCATCCATGGTGGGAGAAAATAAAGACGATGGGATAGGTGATCCTTTGAAAATGTTTCTCGAGGAATCCCTTAGTGACATAGGAACGAGATGATGGAAAACTTTGCACAAATCCTTCGACAAATCCAAGTTACTGGGTTCTTTTCCATTCTCTATCCTGGATAAGTGATCTAGTCCTGCATTAAATCTTCCAGGCTTCACTACAACTTCAAATTCAAATTCTTGAAATAAGAGTATCCATCTGCATATCCTTCCCCCCAACACTGGCTTATTAACTAAATATATCAGAGTTGAATGATCTGTAAACATATTAAAGTGTTGTCCCAACAAATAATGTATGTATTTCTACAAGGCATACACCATATCTAGACCTTCTATTTCTTTAGTATTGTAGTTCTGTTTGAATTTGATAACTTTCTACTTGCAAATGCAATAGGGTGATTTATATCATCTTCTCTTGGATGGGTTAATACTGCTCCAATGCAATTGCAGATGCATCCACATGCACATGAAATTCCTTTTCCCAATTTGGAAATACTAAAATCGGTAACCATCTTCTCCTTCAAAATATATAGACTCTTATGGAATTCATCATTCCACTGGTACTTAGTATCCTTCTTCAACAAATTCTCAATTGGCACAATAATATGTGCATATCCTCTTATGAATTTCCTGTAATATCCTGTATGGCCCAATGTACTTTTCAACTGGCGCACTGAATTTGGTGGTGGTAAGTTAGCTATGACAATAATTTTAGCAGGGTCAATCAACAGACCCTGTTTACACAACACATGTCCTAACATAATCCCAAAAGGTGCGCTGAAAACACACTTCTTAATATTTAATGATATTTGACATTATTTGCATCTGTCCAACATCACCCTTAAAACTTCAACATGATACTTTAAAAGATTGAACACTGTCCAATCATCCAAGTAGATTTCTAAAAACTTATGAATAAAGTCCTTAAAGGCCGCTACTACTACCCTTGAAAAAATGGCTAGTGAATTCTTCAATCCAAATGGCATACCTGTATATTGAAATGATCCCCACTCTGTAGCAAATGTAGTCTTGCATCTGTCTTCAGGTGCAATCCTTATCTGATGATATCCCAAGAATCCATCTATAAAAGAATAAGCTTCTTGACCCCCAACATTTTCTAGTACTTCATCTATAAATGGGGTAGGAAAATGATCATGTGGGAAAGCATCATTCAATTTTCTCAAATCTACAAAAATTGTGATCCCTCCTTGTTTATTTTCTTGCACTACCATAGGACTGATCCATTCAGACTCTTCTACGGGTTCTATAACACCAACTTCTAACATCTTGTCAATTTTTGTCTTTACCTTCTATTTGTATATTGGATTCAATCTATATGGCCTCTGTCTGATAGATTTTTCTTATGGCTTCAATGGGATCTTTATCTCTCCTAGCTCTCCTACTAACCCCTACATCTTTGAGAATGTTGCTGGAAATAAGTCACTGTATTCGCGCAATAATTCTGTAATCCTTTCTATTGTTTGGTTATCCAAACAATCTCCAATACTTGCCATCTTTGGGTTTTCTGCAGTCCCAATGTTGACCTTATTGATATTTAATGGTGCAGCATAATCTTATGAATCTATCTTGGGGCCTTCTACTTCACTTTCACCTTACACTTCTGGGATCTAGATATTGCGTGGATTATCTTCTGCTGGTTCTTCTGCTTCTATGGCATGATAACAATGTAGCAATTAAATAACTGTTTGTTTATCTTGCTTATGATATATTGGAACTATTTCAATCTCTGGTTCTTAAAATATCTTGTCTCTTACCACTTTGAGCACTGTATCAATCTCTTGACTGTCATGCTAAAAAAAAAATGTAACTAGAAAGTTCTGCTGTATCTCTTCCCAGTTAGCAGTTTCTCTGCACTGTTCCTATTCTGTGTACCAGTTCTTTAGAATTCCTTCTAGTGTGTGAATAAAATGGTGTGTCCATTATTCTGGTGATACTAATCTCCATTGATCTATGAACTTTTCTACATGCTCTTGCGGTTGTCCAGATCCCTCTTATTTCTCCTCATATTTATGCTCCTGTTCTGCGTCGAATCTTATGCACAGTAACCTTTTGCACTGAAACCAATTATTGATCTTTGCCTCATGTGTTCCCCACCATATTTTACGTGTAGCTTTAAAGAAATATATAATTATGGTAATCTTTGGTTTTCCATAACCTCTACCTCAAACTTCATTAAAAATTCTTCTAAATCATTCAAACCATAAAAAGTAGGAGGTTGTGTTACCTCTATACCAACCCATATTAGCGCATGTGTAATTTTGGAACAACTCCTGGTAGATAATTCATGTAGTTACTGTTTCCATTTTTCTAGTTCTGTGTCAGATTCTAAAGCACAAGAACTAATACTCCTCCAACCGAGCATGCCATCTGCAATTGGTTTGATATAATATTCTTCGTGCGCGATAGTTTTATATAACCGATTCACATATTCTGTTAGGATATTATCTATAGGATCTACATATTTGCCTCCTTCTGAGGGATCTAATGGAACAATAACTCTGTATTCCCCTGATTCAAAGATCATCTTTCTTGTCTTCAAGTTGATAATAGTTTGGTTATCAAAGGCCCAATACAGATCCAATAATGATGGATATGGAAAAGTATTGTCCACTATCTCAATGAATTCAAAATCATCCATGGTGTGCAAACCATATATATATATTGGAATCCCCTTCAACCTTCCTATTAGCACCACTCTGTGCTGATTTTCCAACTTTAACTGAATAGGTGAATACCCCAATTGTGGTTCTCCCATAGCTTCCCAAGTTTTATTTGGAAAAACATTGACTTCAGATCCTAAGTCTAGTATAATATCCCCCATATTGAAATCTTCTATTTTAGCATTCAATCTGAATTCCATAGTGGTTCTTCTCTTCTTTCGGACCTACTTTATGCTTTTTCCCTAGGATTACACTTTTCTAATAAATTTTGCAGTACTTGTAAGTAATTTTTATCACTTAGCAATTTGACAAAATCTCCCAAGAAGTTTCTTAAGTTACTTACTTGTTCTGAAAACTTCTTTTGATTGGTTTGATCGAATAATGAAGGCATGTCAGACATTGGTATCTCATCTACTGGCTTCATTCCTGAAGTGGATGCAATATTTTCCTTCAAGATATCTTGTCTAGCTTCTTTGAATATCTCTTTCTCTTTGCGCGCATCAAACTTCTGTTCAGGCACTATGTTCTTCTTGACCCACTGGTACTGGTCCTGATCCTTCTTGGTTGCATCTTCTTATGTATTAGCTCCACCTCTAGTCATTATATTAATCTTCTTCCTGTCCTCTTCTCTATTTTCTACCTCGATCCATTGCACGTTCTGATCATTTTGGTTCCTTTTGTCCATTATTTTTTGTCAAAATTCTAGGACAATCTTCTGTTTCATGGTCTGCTATGCAACAATACATACATGTCGCAAGTGGATGTGGGAAGTCTCTTGCATAGTGCCCTAGTTTCTGACATTTATGACACACTACTTGTTCTCGACCTCCTCCAAAGCCTCTTTCTCTACAACCTCCTTCTCTGAAGCCTCCTTTGTTGCCCTGATTATCTCCATGCAGTGTGTTATACTGAGGTCCTTGATTATACTGCGATTGCGGGTTATTGTACTGTTGTGGTGCTACACACTACTGTGTAGGATTATACTATTGTTTCCCTTGAAACTGTTGCGCATTATACTATTGTTGTGCTGCAAACGGATGTGCAGGATTGTACTGTGGCTGCTGCACAATGTTATACTACAAATGTTGTGAAGGTTGTCCTGTTACATGTTCAAACTGCACCCTGTATGTATCTACAATCCTTTCTTTCATCATCTCCAAGGTTCTACAATTTTTGTCTTCATGTCCTACTAACTTACAAAAGTTACAAAATGTATTCTTTGGTACTGTCTGATACTTCTGCTTTAGGGGGAAATGATAGGACATCTTTCGGCCTTATTTTCCACCATTATTGGACACCTCGAAGATATCCGAACAATTGACCCAACATAGCTCAATGCTGACTGCATGGAATAGGAATCCACTAATTAGATCATGGACACACAGGTCAAGGGAATTCACCAACAAAGGATCCATCTTTATCGGGTTGCCAAAGTAGGGAAACTCTTGCACCAAGGAAAGTGGCTCTCCCAGAGCCAAATTCACAAGAGATTTCCTTATCTCACAGGGGAATTCAATGCAATGGATACCATTTTTTGCTAAGGGGGTGTTGACTCATAAAATTGCCACCTAGAAATTCCGTCGGAAAAATGTTGCGAGGAGCATTCAAAAATTTCTTCTAACCACACACACACACACACACACACACATAAGTGGGATCCCCTAAAGTAATATTATTATTTCAATGATACCTCCTAGATAGCTTCATCAATGTCAAAGTTTAGCAGCTTCATGATTCTATGATCCTCATTTTTCAAAGAGTCTGGATGTTGATACAGGATTGCTTTTGTTTCTTCCCTAACATTGGTTAAATGCAATCGCAACATATTTACAAAGGCTTAATATTCTTGTTTCATTATGGTTTGGTTGCTAGGATTTGGAAAATAATGGCTAAGAGCCATTATATGGAAATAATAACCATAAAATGAGTTTACATGTTATGTTTTCATAATATAAAAAAAATAAAAAAAGAGATGGTGACCATATTAAATCATGCAACATATCTAAGTATGGATTTTATATGCTTTGTTGTCGAGTTCATACTTCTTATTAGTCCCTAGCTGTGGCAAAGGGACTAGAGCATTTGCTTGGTGTTCAAACATCGTTGACCACCTATTAGTGGGTGCATTTTGGTAAATGGAAGCCTATTATTAGGTGCATTTTGGTAAATGAGTTGGTGCCGTAGCTAAAGTTTTTGAAACAATTTTTATTATTTAATTTTTTTAAATCAAAAAAATGTTTTTT
>JZKD02S0415821.1:0-17988 GCA_000966675.3 Picea glauca
AGATGAAGCGTTCTTATTCATATCAACACTCTCAAGTATGGTTCCTATTGATAATGATATCTTCTTAATTGACAGTGGTGCCTCTAGGCACACGACCGGATATAGAGATCATCTGATAGATCTTGTTGAGAAAGAGACCAGTCTACATGTTGTACTTGGAGACAATGCTAGATATAATGTGAAATGGGTTGGAACTTCTACATTCCAACTAGATTCTGACATACCCCTTCAGTTGAGTGAGGTACTATATGTACCTGGGATGAAAAGGAACCTTGTCTCCATTTATTCCTTAGAAGATAAAGGCTACAAGGTTACCTTTTCCGAAGGAAATGTTCTTGCATGTCACAAGAACTCACATATGGATTTTTCTTGAGTAATTGGTGTTCGAGAAAACAACTTAAAAAATTTGATTGTCCGACCAGTTCAGGCTGTGTTACATGATACTAACAGGTTGAGTGTGTAACATCCCTAGCCCTCCAAAGTTCGGGAAATTCTACCAACACTTATGACTTTATCCCTTTAAATCTCTGATACCAAACTGTAACATCCCCGACCCTCCAAGGATTGGGCGATGCTACCAACACAACTTCTACTTATCCTTTTAAGCTCTGAAGTAATGTTACTGTGGAATAACACTTATATAATATGCATTTAAATTAATATAAATGAATAAACATAAATTAGCACCTAATTACTGCTAACATACATAATTAAGGTAATTAACAACAATTTGTATGCACAATAGAATACATGATAATCCTATAAGCATCACAGGTATGTAAAACATAATATTAAGCACAAACTGATACTTATCTTTGAAACTGTAGTAATTTCACCAAATACATGCAAACCTTCCATGAACCTCCCAGCCTTAGACTGTGCTTCTCATCACTCTCAGTAGTAGGTCACCCCCAATTTGAGACTAAGATCCACCAGGTAGGAGGAATCCTAGGCTAGGCAGGGTCAACAGGAAGACACATAGTCACAAAAGAAGGATTCTCTCCTAGGAGCCACTTATGCCCACTTCTCACAGACTCTCGTTCCCCACATGCTTGTCCCACCCCAAAAGTATATACCTTCACTGTCACCCAAATAGTCCTTTGACTGCTAAACCTCCCTTTCCTTGGGTTTCAGCAATATACCGGACCGAAATTCTCATATTTTTGTAGCAGCTACACAACCCCTTCCAAGAGTTCTTACATCCTCAGCACAATCTCTCACCTGGAAAGAGTTGCTCATAGGTTTGGCAACCTGTTCTTGTGACCAATTCCAGCACAGTGAGGACACAAAAGAAAGGCTCAACAATGCACAGTCAATGGCAATAACCTCACATGGTCAGGACTACCCTGCCACAACAGCCCAATGGGATAGCACAACACGACCCAAACAAATTCAGGTTTCTCAATCATGCAACATGTAACGAACTCACGGTTATGGTTTCAGGATTTTGTAAGGGTGCACAGAGATCTCACGCATAGGCTTGAATTGTCTATGTAAGGGATCTGAAAACAACACCAGACAGAGGTCGATCATGGACAGTCATGAGTTCAGACGGAGGATGGAAAAATTGGAAGGTCAAACCCCCAAACTTAGGTGATGGTTGGTCGAGTGCAGACTCCCAACACGAATTATTCCTATGGTTTTAACTACATTCTCCTTGGTTGACACATGTTTCCCATGAATCTACATGCGCTCCATCAACATGTGTTCCTCTCCAGGAATTTAGGACAAAACATATACAATTACACAATACTTTAGAATCGTAATAAATTATTATTCCCAAGGGATTAAGCCCCCAATATTAACCCCTCTTTCTTACCTTTCAACACCCTCTCCCTTACCCAGGATTTGTGGAAGCTTAGTCTCCCATCACTCATTCATCGTGTTTGGTCCACACATAGAGATGTTTATCTTTTATTAATAATGTGCATAATTACATGTACAAAATCATGCTCCATGTCTTTAAAACTTAGGCTCTCCGACCTAATAAACACATAAGCCTATCAAATTATCAATACTCAGCTCACCATCCTACAAAACATGATTTAAAAAACATGATTACAATAGGGCTCATCCTTTGGGATATTACAATCCCCTCCCCTTATTTTTTCACTGTCCTCATTTCATCTTTCACACAACATCCGCAGGATTTTCAAAATCTTCCAAAAGTAGTGGGTATTCTAACTGTATAGAATCCTCATGCTCCCATGTCGCATCCTCAGGACCATACCAGGTCCACTAGACCTTTACAAGCCCTATAGCTCTATTCCAAAGTTGTTTTATTTTCCTGTCCAATATGCGCATAGGATGCACTTGTAGGACACCTTCTTGCTCCACCTGAATCACATTCCAATTGATAACATGATTAGCATTAGTTATATATTTCTTAATCAATGAAAAATGAAATGCATTATGTACAGTCATGGATGTAGGTAATGCAAGAATATATGCAACTGGCCCAATCCTTCCTAGGATTTCANTTGTTGAGAAAGAGACCAGTCTACATGTTGTACTTGGAGACAATGCTAGATATAATGTGAAATGGGTTGGAACTTCTACATTCCAACTAGATTCTGACATACCCCTTCAGTTGAGTGAGGTACTATATGTACCTGGGATGAAAAGGAACCTTGTCTCCATTTATTCCTTAGAAGATAAAGGCTACAAGGTTACCTTTTCCGAAGGAAATGTTCTTGCATGTCACAAGAACTCACATATGGATTTTTCTTGAGTAATTGGTGTTCGAGAAAACAACTTAAAAAATTTGATTGTCCGACCAGTTCAGGCTGTGTTACATGATACTAACAGGTTGAGTGTGTAACATCCCTAGCCCTCCAAAGTTCGGGAAATTCTACCAACACTTATGACTTTATCCCTTTAAATCTCTGATACCAAACTGTAACATCCCCGACCCTCCAAGGATTGGGCGATGCTACCAACACAACTTCTACTTATCCTTTTAAGCTCTGAAGTAATGTTACTGTGGAATAACACTTATATAATATGCATTTAAATTAATATAAATGAATAAACATAAATTAGCACCTAATTACTGCTAACATACATAATTAAGGTAATTAACAACAATTTGTATGCACAATAGAATACATGATAATCCTATAAGCATCACAGGTATGTAAAACATAATATTAAGCACAAACTGATACTTATCTTTGAAACTGTAGTAATTTCACCAAATACATGCAAACCTTCCATGAACCTCCCAGCCTTAGACTGTGCTTCTCATCACTCTCAGTAGTAGGTCACCCCCAATTTGAGACTAAGATCCACCAGGTAGGAGGAATCCTAGGCTAGGCAGGGTCAACAGGAAGACACATAGTCACAAAAGAAGGATTCTCTCCTAGGAGCCACTTATGCCCACTTCTCACAGACTCTCGTTCCCCACATGCTTGTCCCACCCCAAAAGTATATACCTTCACTGTCACCCAAATAGTCCTTTGACTGCTAAACCTCCCTTTCCTTGGGTTTCAGCAATATACCGGACCGAAATTCTCATATTTTTGTAGCAGCTACACAACCCCTTCCAAGAGTTCTTACATCCTCAGCACAATCTCTCACCTGGAAAGAGTTGCTCATAGGTTTGGCAACCTGTTCTTGTGACCAATTCCAGCACAGTGAGGAAACAAAAGAAAGGCTCAACAATGCACAGTCAATGGAAGTAACCTTACATGGTCAGGACTACCCTGCCACAACAGCCCAATGGGATAGCACAACACGACCTAAACAAATTCAGGTTTCTCAATCATGCAACACGTAACGAACTCACGGTTATGGTTTCGAGATTTTGTAAGGGTGCACAGAGATCTCACGCATAGGCTTGAACTGTCTAGGTAAGGGATCTAAAAACAACACCAGACAGAGGTCGATCATGGACAATCACGAGTTCAGACGGAGGATGGAAAAATTGGAAGGTCAAACCCCCAAACTTAGGTGATGGTTGGTCGAGTGCAGACTCCCAACACGACTTATTCCTATGGTTTTAACTACATTCTCCTTGGTTGACACATGTTTCCCATGAAGCTACATGCGCTCCATCAACATGCGTTCCTCTCCAGGAATTTAGGACAAAACATATACAATTACACAATACTTTAGAATCATAATAAATTATTATTCCCAAGGGATTAAGCCCCCAATATTAGCCCCTCTTTCTTACCTTTCAACACCCTCTCCCTTACCCAGGATTTGTGGAAGCTTAGTCTCCCATCACTCATTCATTGTGTTTGGTCCACACATAGAGATGTTTATCTTTTATTAATAATGTGCATAATTACATGTACAAAATCATGCTCCATGTCTTTAAAACTTAGGATCTCCGACCTAATAAACACATAATCCTATCAAATTATCAATACTCAGCTCACCAGCCTACAAAACATGATTTAAAAAACATGATTACAATAGGGCTCATCCTTTGGGATATTACAATCCCCTCCCCTTATTTTTGCACTGTCCTCATTTCATCTTTCACACAACATCCGCAGGATTTTCAAAATCTTCCAAAAGTTGTGGGTATTCTAACTGTATAGAATCCTCATGCTCCCATGTCGCATCCTCAGGACCATACCAGGTCCACTTGACCTTTACAAGCCCTATAGCTCGATTCCGAATTTGTTTTCTTTTCCTGTCCAATATGCGCATAGGATGCACTTGTAGGACACCTTCTTGCTCCACCTGAATCACATTCCAATCGATAACATGATTAGCATTAGTTATATATTTCTTAATCAATGAAAAATGAAATGCATTGTGTACAGTCATGGATGTAGGTAATGCAAGAATATATGCAACTGGCCCAATCCTTCCTAGGATTTCAAATGGCCCACAAAATCTGGCTGCCAACTTGGCACAGTTTCCCAGCCTTAGGGAACTTCTATTATCTTTCACTTTCAGGAAAACATGGCCACCCACTTTAAACTCCTTGTGGGTTCTATTTTTATCAGCATAACTTTCCTGGGAAGCTTTCAAATTCTTCTTAATTTTTAGCATTTTCTATTCCATTTCCTTGAGTAACTCTGGCCCAAATACTTCTCTGTCAGCTGGATTATCCCATCTTATTAGAGTATTTCACTTTATTTCATAAAGTGCTTCAAATGGGATCATCTTCAATGATGCTTAATACCCATTGTTGTAGGAAAATTGTACCAAGTACAGGTAGTCTTCCCATTTCGATGGTGTGTCCATCACATACATTCTCAATATGTATTCTATCACTCGATTCACCCACTTTGTCTACCCATCCAACTCAGGATGGTAGGCTGTACTGAAATTCAGATTTGTTTTAAATCCCTTGAATAACCCCTTCCACAAATTTGAGGTAAATTTCGGGTCTCTGTCAGACACAATTGTCTTGGGAATTCCATGCAATCGTGCCACTTCCTTCATAAAAATATCAACAACATTTGTTGCCTTATGAGTAGTCTTTAGTGGAATAAAATGAGAAAATTTTGTAAGATTGTCCATTACTAGCATGATTGAGTCATGTTGCTTGCCTATTCTGGGTAATCCCGTGATGAAATCCATTGTCACCACTTCCCACTTCCACTCAGGAATGGGTAAAGGTTGTAGCAACCATTTTTGGTTCCTGTGTTCAACTTTAACCTTCTAGCATTGCATACATCTAGTGATGCATTCAACAATCTCTTTCTTCATACCTGGCCAGAAATAATGTCTCTTGACTGCTGCCACAGTTTTCTAATATCCAGGGTGCCCTGCATAAGGGACATTATGCATTTCATGCAAAATTATACATTTCATGTCCTGGACATTAGGTACATAAATTATGTTCTTGTACATAATTATTCCATCAGCCCCTAGCTTATAAATCTCCACTTCCTGTGGCATCTTACCTTGTTGTAGTTTTGCTACCAAATCTCTGTACTGCAAATTTGTATTTGCAACCTCCAAAATCCTTCCCTTTATATCAGTTTGGTACATTCTAATGGTTGTATCATGTAATATTTGTACCTTTCTGTTGAGTGCATCAACCACCTTATTTTCTTTCCCTTTGGCATGCTTGATATCAAAGTCGTATTCACACAGAAACTCTAGTCACCTACTCTACCTAGCGTTTAGGGTGGGCTGGTCAAACAAGTATTTCAAACCATTGTGGTTTGTTCTCAATTCAAATATCCTCCCCATGAGTTAATGTCTCCATTTCCTCAGAGCGTGAATGATTGTTTCCAACTCCAAATCATGAGCGCCATAATTCTTTTCGTGCTCTTTCATCTTCCTAGACTCATAACAGGTTACGAATCCATTCTAACTAAGGACTCCTCCCAGTCCTTCTTTGCCTGCATCAATGCATATGAAAAAATCTTCATTTGGGTCTACAATCCTCAATATTGGAGCACTAGTTAACAATTGCTTCAATTGTTGGAAGCTTCTCTCACAATCCTCTGTCCAAAGAAACTTCTTCTCCTTCCTTTGCAAAGAAGTGATAGGGTGAGCTATCCTTGAGAACCCTGCGATAAACCTTATGTAATAGCCCACTAGAACCATAAAGGATATAAATTCCACCACATTCCTTGGTGCTAACCATTCTTTGATGGCCTCAACCTTCTCAGGATCCATGATGATCCCTTCTTCTGAAATAATATGCCCCAAGTAATGGATCTGCTCCTGATAAAATGAGCATTTGCTCAATTCGACATACAGTTGGTGCTCTCTTAACACTTGCAGAACCATCCTCAGGTGTTGTTCATGCTCTTCCTCTGACTTGGAATACACCAGAATGTCATCCAGGAAGACTTATGACAAACTTTTCTAGATAATCCCTGAACACACCATTCATCAAGCACATAAAAACAGCAGGTGCGTTCGACAGTCCAAACGACACCACTGTGAACTCGTAATGACCATAAATTTTTATAAAGGTGGTATTATTGATTTCTTCATCCTTTATTCTTACCTGTTGATATCCTGATCTAAGATCTATCTTCAAAAATATCTTCACATCCTTCAACTGATAGAAGAGGTCATCAATCCTCAGTAGAGGGTACTTGTTCTTAACAGTTACTTTGTTTAACTATNCAGCTACACAACCCCTTCCAAGAGTTCTTACATCCTCAGCACAATCTCTCACCTGGAAAGAGTTGCTCATAGGTTTGGCAACCTGTTCTTGTGACCAATTCCAGCACAGTGAGGAAACAAAAGAAAGGCTCAACAATGCACAGTCAATGGAAGTAACCTTACATGGTCAGGACTACCCTGCCACAACAGCCCAATGGGATAGCACAACACGACCTAAACAAATTCAGGTTTCTCAATCATGCAACACGTAACGAACTCACGGTTATGGTTTCGAGATTTTGTAAGGGTGCACAGAGATCTCACGCATAGGCTTGAACTGTCTAGGTAAGGGATCTAAAAACAACACCAGACAGAGGTCGATCATGGACAATCACGAGTTCAGACGGAGGATGGAAAAATTGGAAGGTCAAACCCCCAAACTTAGGTGATGGTTGGTCGAGTGCAGACTCCCAACACGACTTATTCCTATGGTTTTAACTACATTCTCCTTGGTTGACACATGTTTCCCATGAAGCTACATGCGCTCCATCAACATGCGTTCCTCTCCAGGAATTTAGGACAAAACATATACAATTACACAATACTTTAGAATCATAATAAATTATTATTCCCAAGGGATTAAGCCCCCAATATTAGCCCCTCTTTCTTACCTTTCAACACCCTCTCCCTTACCCAGGATTTGTGGAAGCTTAGTCTCCCATCACTCATTCATTGTGTTTGGTCCACACATAGAGATGTTTATCTTTTATTAATAATGTGCATAATTACATGTACAAAATCATGCTCCATGTCTTTAAAACTTAGGATCTCCGACCTAATAAACACATAATCCTATCAAATTATCAATACTCAGCTCACCAGCCTACAAAACATGATTTAAAAAACATGATTACAATAGGGCTCATCCTTTGGGATATTACAATCCCCTCCCCTTATTTTTGCACTGTCCTCATTTCATCTTTCACACAACATCCGCAGGATTTTCAAAATCTTCCAAAAGTTGTGGGTATTCTAACTGTATAGAATCCTCATGCTCCCATGTCGCATCCTCAGGACCATACCAGGTCCACTTGACCTTTACAAGCCCTATAGCTCGATTCCGAATTTGTTTTCTTTTCCTGTCCAATATGCGCATAGGATGCACTTGTAGGACACCTTCTTGCTCCACCTGAATCACATTCCAATCGATAACATGATTAGCATTAGTTATATATTTCTTAATCAATGAAAAATGAAATGCATTGTGTACAGTCATGGATGTAGGTAATGCAAGAATATATGCAACTGGCCCAATCCTTCCTAGGATTTCAAATGGCCCACAAAATCTGGCTGCCAACTTGGCACAGTTTCCCAGCCTTAGGGAACTTCTATTATCTTTCACTTTCAGGAAAACATGGCCACCCACTTTAAACTCCTTGTGGGTTCTATTTTTATCAGCATAACTTTCCTGGGAAGCTTTCAAATTCTTCTTAATTTTTAGCATTTTCTATTCCATTTCCTTGAGTAACTCTGGCCCAAATACTTCTCTGTCAGCTGGATTATCCCATCTTATTAGAGTATTTCACTTTATTTCATAAAGTGCTTCAAATGGGATCATCTTCAATGATGCTTAATACCCATTGTTGTAGGAAAATTGTACCAAGTACAGGTAGTCTTCCCATTTCGATGGTGTGTCCATCACATACATTCTCAATATGTATTCTATCACTCGATTCACCCACTTTGTCTACCCATCCAACTCAGGATGGTAGGCTGTACTGAAATTCAGATTTGTTTTAAATCCCTTGAATAACCCCTTCCACAAATTTGAGGTAAATTTCGGGTCTCTGTCAGACACAATTGTCTTGGGAATTCCATGCAATCGTGCCACTTCCTTCATAAAAATATCAACAACATTTGTTGCCTTATGAGTAGTCTTTAGTGGAATAAAATGAGAAAATTTTGTAAGATTGTCCATTACTAGCATGATTGAGTCATGTTGCTTGCCTATTCTGGGTAATCCCGTGATGAAATCCATTGTCACCACTTCCCACTTCCACTCAGGAATGGGTAAAGGTTGTAGCAACCATTTTTGGTTCCTGTGTTCAACTTTAACCTTCTAGCATTGCATACATCTAGTGATGCATTCAACAATCTCTTTCTTCATACCTGGCCAGAAATAATGTCTCTTGACTGCTGCCACAGTTTTCTAATATCCAGGGTGCCCTGCATAAGGGACATTATGCATTTCATGCAAAATTATACATTTCATGTCCTGGACATTAGGTACATAAATTATGTTCTTGTACATAATTATTCCATCAGCCCCTAGCTTATAAATCTCCACTTCCTGTGGCATCTTACCTTGTTGTAGTTTTGCTACCAAATCTCTGTACTGCAAATTTGTATTTGCAACCTCCAAAATCCTTCCCTTTATATCAGTTTGGTACATTCTAATGGTTGTATCATGTAATATTTGTACCTTTCTGTTGAGTGCATCAACCACCTTATTTTCTTTCCCTTTGGCATGCTTGATATCAAAGTCGTATTCACACAGAAACTCTAGTCACCTACTCTACCTAGCGTTTAGGGTGGGCTGGTCAAACAAGTATTTCAAACCATTGTGGTTTGTTCTCAATTCAAATATCCTCCCCATGAGTTAATGTCTCCATTTCCTCAGAGCGTGAATGATTGTTTCCAACTCCAAATCATGAGCGACATAATTCTTTTCATGATCTTTCATCTTCCTAGACTCATAACAGGTTACGAATCCATTCTAACTAAGGACTCCTCCCAGTCCTTCTTTGCCTGCATTGATGCATACCAAAAAATCTTCATTTGGGTCTACGATCCTCAATATTGGAGCACTAGTTAACAGTTGCTTCAATTGTTGGAAGCTTCTCTCACAATCCTATGTCCAAAGAAACTTCTTCTCCTTCCTTTGCAAAGAAGTGATAGGGTGAGCTATCCTTGAGAACCCTGCGATAAACCTTATGTAATAGCCCACTAGAACCATAAAGGATATAACTTCCACCACATTCCTTAGTTCTAACCATTCTTTGATGGCCTCAACCTTCTTAGGATCCATGATGATCCCTTCTTCTGAAATAATATGCCCCAAGTAATGGATCTGTTCCTGATAAAATGAGCATTTGCTCAATTCGACATACAGTTGGTGCTCTCCTAACACTTGTAGTACCATCCTCAGGTGTTGTTCATGCTCGTCCTCTGACTTGGAATACACCAGAATGTCATCCAGGAAGACTTATGA
Organism: Picea glauca; assembly: GCA_000966675.3. Classification (NCBI taxonomy): domain Eukaryota; kingdom Viridiplantae; phylum Streptophyta; class Pinopsida; order Pinales; family Pinaceae; genus Picea; species Picea glauca. The sequence continues at coordinate 10,304 of JZKD02S0415821.1, forward strand.
CAAACTTTTCTAGATAGTCCCTGAACACACCATTCATCAAGCACATAAAAACAGCAGGTGCGTTCGATAGTCCAAACGACACCACTGTGAACTCGTAATGACCATAAATTTTTATAAAGGTGGTCTTACTGATTTCTTCATCCTTTATTATTACCTATTGATATCCTGATCTAAGATCTATCTTCAAAAATATCTTCACATCCTTCAACTGATAGAAGAGGTCATCAATCCTCAGTAGAGGGTACTTGTTCTTAACAATTACTTTGTTTAACTATCTGAAATCAATACACAGCCTCAACGTCCCATCCTTATTCTTCACGAATAGGACCAGGGAACCCCAAGGTGACACGCTTGGGTGAATGTACCCCTTCCTCAAAAGCTCTTCAAGATGTAACTAAATTTCTTTCAGCTCTGGTGTGCTCATTCTATAAGGAGCTTTCGACATTGGAGCTGCTCCAGGCATCAAATTTACAGAGAAATCAATATCTCTCTTTGGAGGCAGTTCGGGTACCTCCTGAAATACATTTTCAAACTCTTTTAGTACCATATGATCTTCAATCTTTGAGACCTCATCCTTATATGCTTCCTCCACATGGGATGCCAATAATTGACAACCTTTCCTATAGCACTTTTTCAGCTGCATTGCTGAGATTTCTCTGACAGCAACAACTCTAGGAATTCCTTGGACTATTTTTTGATTTCCTTCTTCATCCAGGCAATTGAATGCCTTACTACAACAATCCAAGATGGCATGGTGCTGGTGTAACCAGTCCATACCAATTAAATAGTCATAAGAACATAAAGGAAAAATGTCCAGTTTAGCCTTCGTGTTCATTCTATTCATGTCCATTGGACATGACTTAACCAATTATGTAACTCTTCTCTTGGTTGTTGTGGCTCGCTGCACTAACCAATACTTTTCATTTTTTCTTCTCGAAAAATGAAGACTTTCCACCACTCTAAGATCTATATAACTATGGCTAGCCCCTGAATCAATTAAAACAATAAAGGTATGGTTGTTGATCATACCTTCCACTTCAATCATGTGCGACTGATACTCATCTTTCTTGTTGTCCAGGAATGTGTAGATCCTTGGCATCCTACTGCCCATGTCCTCCACTATTTCATCTTGATGAACATTGTGGATTGCTCTCGCTTTATCAGTTTTGTGGGGGAAATATCTATACCTATGGTTTCCCTTACAACCCCAACACTCCATAGGTTTCTGCCTTGGTAATTGTCCACCCACTTCATCCTTTCTAGGCTCTCTAAAAGATGGTTGTCCCTGAGGACTGTTTTTGAAAAAGGGAGGCTTGTTTCCCTTCTGCCTCTACTCTTTTTTGAACTTCTTCTTGTCTTCCCAAGCCTTCTAGAAGGTAGGATTTTCTCTCTGTTGTTCATATAAAAAAAATTCTCTTCTTATTGTTTCTTCCATAGACTTAGGTTCATCATATTGAATCTTGTCACCAATAGAAGGTGGTAATCCACTTAGATACCTCTGAATCTTGACAGACTCCTCCTTGATGAACAGAACACACTTCAATAGTTCCAAAAATCTTTGCTCGTATTCATCAATGGTCATGCTACCCAGTTTGAGTTCAAAGAACTCTTTCACCTTTCTTTCATAATATCTTTTAACCAAATATTTATTCTCGAAATACCTCTTGAATTCCTTCTAATTGATATATTTCTCTCTAATGTGTTGCACTGACACAAGTTGATCCCACCAAATGGATGCCTTTTCTTTCAACTGATACATCGCAATTCTTCCTTCATCATGATAGGAATAATTCTACAATTGGAAGTACTTCCTCATGCCTAGCAGCCATGTCTCAGCATCTTCTTCCTTCTGGTGTTCTCCCTCAAATGTGGGAGGCTTAATCTTATTCATTTCTCCTTTTAGTTCATCCACTCCAGACCTCCTATGATTTTTGGTAGGAGATGGGTTTGAACTACCACGTGTTTCTTTACTAGAATGCTTTGGGAAGTGACGATGATGTCCACTAACACTCCTTGATATTCTTTTCCTCTCAGGGGTCCTACGACTCCCTGTTTTTCTTGTGTCACTCTCCTTTTCCAATTTCTTTTCAATCCTATCCAGGCTCAGAAACAACTTCAAGTTGAATTCACCCCATTTATCCTGAGTTTTATTGAGCCTTCTGCTATCATCTCGACAAGCCTAGGCATATTTCTGCAATCTTTCAATGATTTTCAAAATATGCCCTTCCCTATCCATCTCCTTTCCATGCCCATTCGAGTTCGATCCTTCGACTCCTAAGTTGACATCCATTCCTTTTCTTTCATTCTCTGAACTGGAGGAAATTCATGCCTCTTCCATTTCTTTGCACTCAGCGACAACTCTGATTGATTCTGGCCCTCGTCAACTTCTACAATCATAATGTGCAGACAACCAAAATTTGTCACGCCATCTTTCCTTAACAAATTCCACACATTCAAAACCAACCTGATTCTNAAACAAGTATTTCAAACCATTGTGGTTTGTTCTCAATTCAAATATCCTCCCCATGAGTTAATGTCTCCATTTCCTCAGAGCGTGAATGATTGTTTCCAACTCCAAATCATGAGCGACATAATTCTTTTCATGATCTTTCATCTTCCTAGACTCATAACAGGTTACGAATCCATTCTAACTAAGGACTCCTCCCAGTCCTTCTTTGCCTGCATTGATGCATACCAAAAAATCTTCATTTGGGTCTACGATCCTCAATATTGGAGCACTAGTTAACAGTTGCTTCAATTGTTGGAAGCTTCTCTCACAATCCTATGTCCAAAGAAACTTCTTCTCCTTCCTTTGCAAAGAAGTGATAGGGTGAGCTATCCTTGAGAACCCTGCGATAAACCTTATGTAATAGCCCACTAGAACCATAAAGGATATAACTTCCACCACATTCCTTAGTTCTAACCATTCTTTGATGGCCTCAACCTTCTTAGGATCCATGATGATCCCTTCTTCTGAAATAATATGCCCCAAGTAATGGATCTGTTCCTGATAAAATGAGCATTTGCTCAATTCGACATACAGTTGGTGCTCTCCTAACACTTGTAGTACCATCCTCAGGTGTTGTTCATGCTCGTCCTCTGACTTGGAATACACCAGAATGTCATCCAGGAAGACTTATGACAAACTTTTCTAGATAGTCCCTGAACACACCATTCATCAAGCACATAAAAACAGCAGGTGCGTTCGATAGTCCAAACGACACCACTGTGAACTCGTAATGACCATAAATTTTTATAAAGGTGGTCTTACTGATTTCTTCATCCTTTATTATTACCTATTGATATCCTGATCTAAGATCTATCTTCAAAAATATCTTCACATCCTTCAACTGATAGAAGAGGTCATCAATCCTCAGTAGAGGGTACTTGTTCTTAACAATTACTTTGTTTAACTATCTGAAATCAATACACAGCCTCAACGTCCCATCCTTATTCTTCACGAATAGGACCAGGGAACCCCAAGGTGACACGCTTGGGTGAATGTACCCCTTCCTCAAAAGCTCTTCAAGATGTAACTAAATTTCTTTCAGCTCTGGTGTGCTCATTCTATAAGGAGCTTTCGACATTGGAGCTGCTCCAGGCATCAAATTTACAGAGAAATCAATATCTCTCTTTGGAGGCAGTTCGGGTACCTCCTGAAATACATTTTCAAACTCTTTTAGTACCATATGATCTTCAATCTTTGAGACCTCATCCTTATATGCTTCCTCCACATGGGATGCCAATAATTGACAACCTTTCCTATAGCACTTTTTCAGCTGCATTGCTGAGATTTCTCTGACAGCAACAACTCTAGGAATTCCTTGGACTATTTTTTGATTTCCTTCTTCATCCAGGCAATTGAATGCCTTACTACAACAATCCAAGATGGCATGGTGCTGGTGTAACCAGTCCATACCAATTAAATAGTCATAAGAACATAAAGGAAAAATGTCCAGTTTAGCCTTCGTGTTCATTCTATTCATGTCCATTGGACATGACTTAACCAATTATGTAACTCTTCTCTTGGTTGTTGTGGCTCGCTGCACTAACCAATACTTTTCATTTTTTCTTCTCGAAAAATGAAGACTTTCCACCACTCTAAGATCTATATAACTATGGCTAGCCCCTGAATCAATTAAAACAATAAAGGTATGGTTGTTGATCATACCTTCCACTTCAATCATGTGCGACTGATACTCATCTTTCTTGTTGTCCAGGAATGTGTAGATCCTTGGCATCCTACTGCCCATGTCCTCCACTATTTCATCTTGATGAACATTGTGGATTGCTCTCGCTTTATCAGTTTTGTGGGGGAAATATCTATACCTATGGTTTCCCTTACAACCCCAACACTCCATAGGTTTCTGCCTTGGTAATTGTCCACCCACTTCATCCTTTCTAGGCTCTCTAAAAGATGGTTGTCCCTGAGGACTGTTTTTGAAAAAGGGAGGCTTGTTTCCCTTCTGCCTCTACTCTTTTTTGAACTTCTTCTTGTCTTCCCAAGCCTTCTAGAAGGTAGGATTTTCTCTCTGTTGTTCATATAAAAAAAATTCTCTTCTTATTGTTTCTTCCATAGACTTAGGTTCATCATATTGAATCTTGTCACCAATAGAAGGTGGTAATCCACTTAGATACCTCTGAATCTTGACAGACTCCTCCTTGATGAACAGAACACACTTCAATAGTTCCAAAAATCTTTGCTCGTATTCATCAATGGTCATGCTACCCAGTTTGAGTTCAAAGAACTCTTTCACCTTTCTTTCATAATATCTTTTAACCAAATATTTATTCTCGAAATACCTCTTGAATTCCTTCTAATTGATATATTTCTCTCTAATGTGTTGCACTGACACAAGTTGATCCCACCAAATGGATGCCTTTTCTTTCAACTGATACATCGCAATTCTTCCTTCATCATGATAGGAATAATTCTACAATTGGAAGTACTTCCTCATGCCTAGCAGCCATGTCTCAGCATCTTCTTCCTTCTGGTGTTCTCCCTCAAATGTGGGAGGCTTAATCTTATTCATTTCTCCTTTTAGTTCATCCACTCCAGACCTCCTATGATTTTTGGTAGGGGATGGGTTTGAACTATCACGTGTTTCTTTACTAGAATGCTTTGGGAAGTGACGATGATGTCCACTAACACTCCTTGATCTTCTTTTCCTCTCAGGGGTCCTGTGACTCCCTGATTTTCTTGTGTCACTCTCCTTTTCCAATTTATTTTCAATCCTATCCAGGCTCAGCAACAACTTCAAGTTGAATTCACCCCATTTATCCTGAGTTTTCTTGAGCCTTCTGCTATCATCTCGACAAGCCTAGGCATATTTCTGCAATCTTTCAATGATTTTCAAAATATGCCCTTCCCTATCCATCTCCTTTCCATGCCCATTGGAGTTTGATCCTTCAACTCCTAAGTTGACATCCATTCCTTTTCTTTCATTCTCTAAACTGGAGGAAATTCATGCCTCTTCCATTTCTTTGCACTCAGCGACAACTCTGATTGGTTCTGGCCCTCGTCAACTTCTACAATCATAATGTGCAGACAACCAAAATTTGTCACGCCATCTTTCCTTAACAAATTCCACACATTCAAAACCAACCTGATTCTAAGAAAACGTTTCAACTTCATGAATATTTTGAGCTCTTCTCGGCTCTGTAAATTTCTGGCTATAGGCCCCCCTTTCTTAGTCCCCAACCCATGCGATCACGGGCTATGACCAAATTCTTGACCACTATCTCTCGAGTTCTGGTTACTAAACTTGCGACATCAGGTGGATTAATGATCCACGTGTACATGACATCTAATGGTTGGAACATACTGTGGTCCTTTCGTCATCGAAATTTTGGGACTTTGGGACTTCGGACCTCAGAGGTTCCCACACTTGTTTCCTCCAAATATTTCGACATCCAAAATTCTGATTTACTTTATCCCCTTCCGGCCCATGTCACACAGTTGTTTCCAACAACCACGGTGGAACATGGCACACTTAGGAGGGTCCACGTCACCTTCAGTGACGTCATCAGGTCCTACCATGTTCACTTTTCTTTTCAGGAGTTCAGGTTTCAGGAGTTTGTGTGTCCACACATCTCACTTTTTCCGATAGCCAAAATCACGAAATCGCGATTTGCTCCTTCGCTTGATCCTACGACCAAGCTCTTTCCTTGCTATCTATGGTATATATCTTTTCGGGACTTCGAAGCTTCATGCATCAGGATTTCATGCCTCAGCACATATCACTTTTCCCAATAGTCAAATCCCCAAAAGGTTTCCAGGATAACTCTCCTACACTTTCTCCAGATATGATGGTCGTGAGGTATCTCCTTTCCTCTCGACCAGATCCAACAACTCCAACACTTCATGCATTGCGCTCTCTCTCTTTGTGGCCAAATACCACACCGAATGCAGTTTTGTAGCACATCCAAGCAGCCCCTTAGCACTCAGAAATAATCTAAGGTTCAAAATTAGTCCCTCGAGACACAATTTCTACCTGAAACCTCGGGTCCAATGGCCCCTTATCTGGCCCATGTAGGCTCATCATTGAAAACCTTGGCTTTGATACCAAATTGTAGCATCCTAGGCCCTCCAAAGGTTGGGCAATGCTACCAACACTTATGAATTTATCCCTTTAAATATCTAATACCAAACAATAACATCCCCATCCCTCCAAGGACTGGGTGACACTACTAACACAACTTCTACTTATCCTTTTAAGCTCTGAAGTAATATTATTGTGGCATAACAATTATATAATATGAATTTAAATTAATATAAATGTCTTAACACAGAGTAGAAACTAATTACTGCTAACATACAAAATTAAGGTAATTAACAACAATTCATATGCACAACAGAATACATGATAATCCTATAAGCATCACAGGTATGAAAACATAATATTAAGCACCAACTGATACTTATCTTTGAAACTGTAGCAATTTCACCAACTGCGTGCAAACCTTCCATGAACCTCCCAGCCTTAGACCACATTGCTCATCACTCTCAGTAGTAGGTCACCCCAGAGCTGGGACTAAGCTCCATCGGGTAGAGGAATCCTAGGCTAGGCAGGGTCAACAGGAAGACACATAGTCATAGAAGAAGGATTCTCTCCCAGGACCCACTTATGCCCACTGCTCACAGAATCTCATTCCCCACATGCTTGTCCCACCCCAAGAGTATACACCTTCACTGTCACCCAGACAGTCCTTCGGCTGCTAAACCTCCCTTGCATTGGTATTCAGCAACAGACGGGACCAGAATTCTCAAAGTTTTGTAGCAGCTGCAAAACCCCTTCCAGGAGTTCTTACTTCCTCAATACAATATCTCTCCTATAGAGAGTTTCTCATAGATTTGGCAACTTATTCTTGTGACCAATTCCAGCACAGTGAGGACACAACAGCAAGGCTTAGAAATGCACAATCAATGGCAGCAACCTCACATGGTCAGGACTATGCTGCCACAACAACCCACTAGGATAGCAGAACATGACCAAGACAAATTCAAGTTTCTCAATCATGCAACACATAAAAAACTCATGGTTATGGTTTTAGGATTGCGTAAGGGTGCACAAATATCTCACACACAGGCTTGAACTTTCCAGGTAAGGGATATGAAAACAACACCAGACAGAGGTTGATTATGGACAGTCACAAGTTCAAATGGAGGATGGAAAAATTGGAAA
>JZKD02S0415854.1:0-17988 GCA_000966675.3 Picea glauca
GGGATGAAGAACACTATTCTTGATTGCCAAATACAACTGAATGTAGGGCTCAATGCAAGATAGAAATAAATCCTTTACTTCAAGTCTATGAGCTCAATAAAGAGATAACAATCTTCATAAGCTAAAATAAACTGGAAAAAAAAAGTACAGAAAGGGAAAGATGGATATTTCTAATATTGAAAACGAAAGGAAACTGAACTTTATTTCTGCAAATAAGAGTCTATACAGTAGCACAAAATATCTCCCAGTTTGAACCCTTATCTCTTAGCAAAAATAGGCATTTATAGCCTTTTACAATCAGTTTTACAGATCCTAAAAACATGGATCTGTATCTAAAAATAGCAATTCAAATCTAACTAAACAACTTGATAATAAAGGCTTAATATCTAAACTAGCATTCGAATTGTCTTCAATCTTCAAAAATTGACATTTGTATTCTTCAGCTCCTGGAATCTGTGGTGTCATGAAATATGCAGAGGCATCTGTCTTAGCAGCTGGATTTTTTCAGTTATTCATAGCATATACTTAGAAGAGTTGTTTAGAATGTGATTCTGAAAATTCCCTCAAATCTCTGATGCAGAGTCCTTTGCCAGCAAGTTGTTATCCCTTGATACTCTGGAACTTCTTTATAACCTGTGAAAAATGACCTGCTCCATACTTAGCTTCCAAAAATGTGATTCTCTGCTTTCACCAGCTAACTCACCTTGTGATTCGTTGGTTAGCTGGTGAAATCGTTGCCTTTCACCAACTAACTGGTTGCAAAATTATGTTGTGCGCTGGTGAAAGCCCTGCCTGAGCCCAAAATGAACTTTAACCTCCAAAAATGTGATTTCAACAAAAACTCAATGTGTCTCTGATTTATCCCCTTGCATGTTTACAATAACCTGAGCAAGTACTTTCAAATCTGGGTGGGACTTTTGCTTTTGCTTCAATCTTATGATTTTTCTTTTAAGGCACTTGGCTAGCCACCATAGACTGTTATAGTCTTTGGTGATTTTCTGTTTCCTCTTCTTTTCCTTGACACTTTCCCGAGCCAATTTTTCAAATGCAGCGTTGGTTTTTGCAAAGTTATTAGACAACTTCTTGTATCTTTCTTTGATTACCCGTTCTAAGACCTCCTGCTGAGCGATTACCTCTTTAAGATGCTTGATTTTATGTGTTTTCTTCGATTTAGTGCTCTTTGATGTTTCTCCTTCCTCAGTGTGAGTAAAGGTCTCATAATTCTGTGCAAACTCAATTGAATGTTCAGGACTTTTGATGACAGGGCTCTCATCTTCTTGCTCTGGTTCTGAGTCTGTGTAGGGAAGGTTTAATATGTTTGTTCTCTTCTCTGTAGGCTGCTCTGTAGTAGTTTCAAAATTTAATCTTTTCTTTGACCTGTGAGATTTCACACTAGAGATTCTATCTTSTGGAGGTCCTGGCAGGGTCCTCCTCTTCCTCGAACTACTTTGAGGAGTCAACTGTTTCTTTCCACCTCTCCCTTGTTCATTTACGGGCTGAGTTTGAGTTTCAAAGCCCTCCCAAAATAGGAAATGATGCTAGCTCCTTCCCTTCTGTCTTWGCTCCTCCAGGATGATCAATTTAATAAGGCCAAAGTGGCACAGAGTGTTCTTCATGCTTAGGGGTTGAGACCTAATCTTTTTACAGACCTTAGTTAAGCTCTTGTGTAAGGAAAAAGGTAAATTGAGGAGAGTTTTACCTGTGAAATGGTCTAGGAGCTTGAAATGATACATCATGAGTTTATCATACCTGCCTTCTGAAGTTATGTAGAGTTGGATGCCCTTAAACAGATCCTGCCACTCATCCTCTAAATGGGAAACTGACATGCTCTTTTTCCATGCATTATGCCTGAACTCTTTCTTCAAATATGTTCTGAAATTTAAGTTTTTGGTGGCCGTTGTTTTGAACCAACTCTGGCCCGATCTTGGTAGGTTGGTCGCTGCAGCGATGGCAACTTCATCTACAATGATCTCCAAAGACCCAACACGAGCCTTATTCCTATCAAATGTTTTAGCAAAAGCCTCTGCTGTTAACTGGTGACAACCATTCTGCAACCTCTCAACAAATTTGATGCAACCTGCGTTGGAGAAGTGTTTCTGTACTTCTGGATGCGTCTGTAGGAAAGATAGGCTGTCCAACTCTTTTCTCAGTAAAAAACCACTGCTTCTCCTCGCCATCTGCAACTCGAAACCCCAAACGATTCTGCACACCAAACACTGTAAACTGCTATTTGGGCTGAGGTCTTGCGCTGGTGAAAGCACTCGACTCTGTCTTTCAACATTAGAAATTTAACAAACATTCGTGAAAGCTGCGTGTTGGGGAAGCGACAAACCGATTTGATGTTGTCAGCCGGGTAGTACAGCTCCTGTACCTGCGATAATGGATTCGAATTTGCCATTTCCGACACCATGAGTGTGAAGCATGCATCACTGAACAAGATCCGCTTTGTAATCCTATTTAGACGTGCAAACCCGAGTCTCCATCATTACCCACTTTCACCGGCGCATCATTCTTGATTTGCATGACGTGGGATGATCGTATCATCATTAGATTTTTAAAAACGTGGATAAAACGCACGTGATTCCCTCTTTCACCAGCTAACGGCTCGTGGGAAACGCTCCTTAGCTGTTGCAACTCACCACTTTCAGTAGTGCACAACTCATGAGAAATGCTCCTTAGCTGTTGAAAGTCACCACTTTCACCAGCGCGCACCCCGTGAGAAACGCTCTTTGGATGTTTGAAAATCCCCGCTTTCACCAGCTAACGACCTGTGAGAAAAGCTCCTTAGCTGTTGAAAGTTGTCGCTTTCACCAGCTAACCATCATCTTTCAAGCACGCGTTAGCTGTTGAAAACATTTTATGAAATTTTTAAAGAGAAGACCTTTATGGGTCATCTTATTTCTAAGACAAAAATCAAAACCTAAGTCTTGCAGCTAGAAAAAACTCAAAACCAATTTGAGAAAACTACCAATAGCCATGCTATCCACCACAAAATGCGACCATAGGGACGGGTTCATTTTGGGAGCTAACAAGGTGGACTCATGGTTGTCATCTAAAATCATATTCAACCTTTGATCTGAGAATTGAGAAATGATCTTTGGATCGATATTCAAATACATATTTATGTTCCACACTCCACCATCAAAACTAAAAAGGGAAATTACAAATTGATCCTAATTGCAATTAAAGTTTTGAGTAGGATAGCTTCTACATTTAGGATGCTATTGAATCAACACCACTAGGGGGATAGAAGTTCCACGCTTGTGTGAAAAGGAAAACAAGGTATTATGTTTGGAAAACAATTTTAAATAAAGCTAGGTGCAACACACAACCACAAGTGAAAATTCTAAACACTAAACCAAACCCAACACATAACCATAAATAAGACAACCAACCCTTGTCAACAAGGTCACCTTACATTACATAACCATTAAATCACAATGTGCTTACGCAAGATAAAACCTCTTATGTTTTACATGAAACCCACATTCTTAACCACACAAAATATGGTTAGTGTAAGCTAATTGACATATATCAACGATTCAAGATATGTCAATAATTCTCCTCCATTGTGATTTCAAAGGTATTAGAAGAAAATGTATAACATACATCAATGATGAATCCATCCACTTGTTGAAACGACATGCTTTACAGAAGACCCTCTTAAAGTAGTTGTACATAAATTCCTCCAAAACAATTATTCCTCGTTCCAGAATGAATGATACTTCCTTTGATACCATTTGACTGAAGACGAAAGGTCAAAAGTGCCATCAATAATATTGAGCTTAGAGCCATGGATGTTGATGCCTTTGAGTTGGAGGTGCTAATCACTACTATGGGTCATGGATTTGATACTCGAGCCATGTTAATCTACAACAATTTGGAAGAGCCAAAAATTGATTTCCTATCACAACATGATACGATTGACATACATCAGGCTGTCTCAAACTAACAAATGCTACTGAGCAATGGAAGTGATAGGGCACAATATGCACAGAGAATTAAAGCAATTAGTTACATTATTAAACCATTAATGACTAATAATAATATTTAAGATGGAGGGTGGATGAAAGGCCACAAATATCCATTGCGTATTAAAGTGGAAGACAATGATTAAAATAACTTGAACATTCATCTTTCAAATATTGAAAAAATTATTGATCCATAAAAATAAAAAGTGAAGATCAAAGTTATCTCAAGCAACATAATTATACAAATTTTGAAAAGTGATTTTTTGAAAGTTAAATATGAGCTTTCTCTACAAACATCTTGTATGTAAGTGAATAGTTACAAGGTCTACATGAAGAAAACACTCACATGTGAATGTTTAGCAATGCTACATGTAGGAAAGCTCATCTAATAGGGCTGACAATTTGAAGATGGGAATGAAGATTATGGAACTTAAGCAACTATGTTCTAGGCCAGAATCTGTTGTTGAGGTATGTTAGTACTATTTTCATGGATCACTTGGATGCTTAACATTGCATCTATAGAGTTACGTAGGTTTCACTATTTTTTAAATCAATTTATTATGTAGCTTTTAGACACATTTGCTTCAAAGTTCATCTGTAGTTTTTCCTGGTTGCAATTTTTGTCAATCGTGTCTTGATTACATATTTTATCTTTTTTTCCCTTGTTTTTTTATTGTTTCCATGCTTATGTATTCCCAATTAGCAAAGTTTTGACACTACCCTTTGGGAGAAAATAAATTTAGAATGTCTGCATACTATGATACCATGATAATATACTAGTTTAATTATGATATCATTCCCTAAAAGCAAATTCCCATCATAAAAGGAATCATGTGAAATATCTCAAACCCCTCGGATCTGGATATTTACTACTATGCTAGTGAACTGGCTGCAGATCTGATACTCTGGGGGTTTTTGGATGCGTTTTAAAGGTTTATGGTTGCGATTTTGTGGTGTTTAATTGTTTATATCATGCATGCAATGGATTTTGAGCAAAGAACAATTCAACAACTTCTATTAAGCAGAATAATTGGAATTACAATATTGCATGCAGGAAATTAAATGAAATAACTTCATCTAGATCATGAAGAGATGGATCTTAGCTCAAATACAAAGCAAAATGCTACACAAAATACTCAAAATGATGGAGGTAGGTAGATCTGTAGACGAGATTGAAGATCTGTTGCATCCAAACCACTATCTACTACATGCACCCATAAACACCCACGACAGTTGTTGTTGGAGACTGAAATATTTGCTCTGGTGGCTAAACTCCTCCGATATGACTGGAAATTGTCTCGACTGGGCCGCCCTAGCCCCAAGCAACCTCTCACCGACTGTCAGCCTGAAGATTTGCCCTATGTTGATTTGTATGAACCCCGACTAGACTCCCATGAGGGTTGCACACCTCCTAAACCCAAATAGTGCACCCTAGTTGATTCGATCATCGAAATTTGGATTTGACTGGCTCAATGTGTGCACCTTGGTCTCCTCTGTACTAGGTCAGAAGGGATTTATCTAATCTGGTCTGGTGATCCCTCTGGAACCCCAACTATATCTCCTCAAGTGCTACAGACTTTCTGGCTGGGAAATGTGCCCTAGACTATTCCCCTGTCAGAATGGCTCAATAACCTTCTCAAAAGGAGTGCCATGGTTCCTCCTCTAATGGGTTGGAAGGAATCAGCTAAATGTACCTTGGTCAAGCCTGGCTAACTCCCAATGCCTCTCAGACCCTCACATCCTCACCCTACTGAAGTGTGCCTTGACTGATTTGGATTTGTATACTGTTGTTGAATACTGATGAAGAACCTGTGTGGTCCTCCCAATGGCTAGGGTGTGTCTCTCAACACCGAAACCAATCTGTGGTGATGGTTTCCTCCAGAAACCTACAAAACAATGGAGGTCGACTTCTCTCCTTTGGAAGTTGTTTCTCAACTCAATAATCGTCAACAATGAGAGAATATGAGCCCCTATCTCTCTTTTATACCCCTTTTAACCTTTTTTCCCTTCAAGTGACTTTTAATTCATCTTTAATATTTTCTCATAAATCACTTTATTAATTTAATGAACCTTTTTACTCCAAAAAGTGACTAGTTCACCTTTATGATTTCTCTGGCCACTGAAAGTCACTTTTCATCATCCCATCTTGTAGATATTTCTGCCCCAGTTCCAACGAGTTATTGCACTAAGGTATTTCACCAAAAAATAAGCTCCAAATAGTACATTTAGTGTAATTAATTAAAATATGCCCATTAATAACCTCGTTTTACGAAAATCGTTGGAATGCAACAAAACCAAGAACAAGTTATGCGGAGATGATCCTGATGATGAATAATGGTAAATAAAATAAGTTGGGCCCCATAAAACTCATCCAAACCCTTCGAGTTCATTGATGACATAGTCTCACCCCTATGACTTGGCTAACTCAAGCCTCTTGAAGTGACTCTAACCACATAATAAGGTAATCCAAAAATGGGGACATGACATCATGTGTACAATATGTTGTCTCTATTTTTCCATCTCATGAAAAGAAGAGTACGTGTATATTGAAATTTGATGTATATTTTAAAACTATTCTAATAACGAACTAACTTTTCAAACCACCTTATAAACCCTGATGTTCATGGTAAACAAAATTATATACTTCTATAGTTTTGCATCTTTTCATTTATCTCGAATTCTCTGATGATGATCATCTACTCTAAATGATTTGTACTCAAAAGGTCTTTTTAAAAATGAAACTTTGTGGGGTTTAGGTTCTTTTAGGTTAAGGTGCTTATTTTTCGTTCACAGTGTTTGCAAATGATCAAGGAAATTTCACACTTATGTAATTTTGAATAGTCTCTCATCTATCTAGAAATTTAAAGATTCCCCTTTCTAGATTATTTGTAATTTTGTACCTACAAGGCCTTGAGAAAATTAAATTTTGCAATGTACCCCACATATGTTCTGTTGACAATAGGTTGATTTTTCTTTATTCTCTCGATTTGTAGGTCATTTATTCACATGATTTACACCCCCCTTTTTTTATTGTCCTAGTTTTCATAAGGTTGTTCTTTTTGTATCAATTGCTTGCCCCCCATGTTGTCAAATCTTATCATAACTATCTCTTGATTAAGCTTCTCTCCACACATTTCCCTTAAATATTTTTATTTTGATTTGAACTAAACCATGTATGCAATAGTTGTTGATACGATTTTTCTCATCCAATGTTCAATGATTTTTCTTCTTTTAAGTGATGTTTAATATATATATATTCAATGATGTTTCATACAATATATAGTGGGCAATATTTTAAATGATGATTCATACAAGTTAGATTGGATGATTCTCAACATTATGTTCCTTCTAGACATTTTGTAACACATCCAACCCCTTAAATACCCTTTTAAGGGATGGGATATAAAATTTTCACTTTTCTTAATCATCTTGAATCCTCTTCTCAAGATATCCATCCTCTTCTACTCATCAAATAGCTTTCCAACGACTGTTACCGTGCTCAAATCTGAGCTCTGGATCGAAAGTTATGCCCTTTTGAAGCTCCTTAGGCATCGTTGGTCAAAGACCAGGTGGCACCCACGTGGGTTCACCTCATTCGTACCATCCCATCTGGCACAAAACCGACCAAGGTTGTCATCCTTTAGCGATGACATGGCCACTGGAGGGGTGGTCTCAGGGAATGTTCCCCGTGCCTTCGCAATTACCGGGCCTTCGACTCTTTGTCCTTCCTATCCATGTCTAAAACATTCTCGGAGTCCTGGAGTCCTAGAGTTCCCAAGCACTCTTTCATCTATGGTGGAGATCAATCCATTATTAAATCCAATGGTAGAGATTCGCCCTCATTTGACGCATAGGCTTAGGGGATTTCGACGTTCAGCGCTGAACGCCCTTTTCTCTACTCGCATATCCTTCAGAGTCCCGAAACCCCAAAATCCTGCCACGTGGCTCTGGCCTTCGATCCTATTGGAGCATACGTTATAACACCCTAAGCCTCTTGGAGTTCCAAATTCCCAAACTCCTGGGGTCCCATTAGCCATTAGGTCAAGTAACTACGCACCAGGGGGTGACATGCGGTAAGGAACAAAGATGACACGTGGCCCTATTAATGGGAGACACGTGTCACATTCCAATTGGCATATAAGGTTGTAAAAAGCATGATTCAAGATGACACGTGGCATGTCAAACATGGGTCCATGTCACCCTAGGTGACGTCAGTGTGCCACGTCACTCCGAATTCACAGCCTCCAGGAGCCTCCAGCCTCTCCTACATGTGAAATCGCTCGAAGATCTGAAGTTTGAACTCTCGCTAGCAACCTCCAATATATTTTTATCCCATGGTCAAGACAGGTCCACGTAGATCCCAAGATATAGGGCCTCCATTGCTTCGCAACATCGGTGTTCAGGGGTTTCGTTGTGTAATTTCCTTTTTACTCTCGGAGTGGTCAACGTCGGACTAACCACAGTCTATATTGAACGATCAAGAGAGACCCCAAAGCTTCTTCGGATCGATAGTCCTCCTTGCTTCACGACTTCAACATTTGGGGGTTCCACTCGTTTAACACTTTTTTTTTCTCGGAGTAGGTCAATGCCGAACTGACCACAACGTAGATCCAACATAAGACATTTGGTAGAAGACAAGGGTGACATGTGGCCCAATCAACCGGTAACACGTGTCAAGGTCTATTTGACACATAAGGTATGTGAAAGTCATGAATCAGGGTGACACATGGCACGCCTACTATGGGTCCATGTCACCCTAGGTGACATTAGCATGCCATGTCACTCTGGCCTTCGGCGCTTTGAAAATATTCTCGTTCACCAACCTGTCGAACTTCCCGGAGTAGGAGTTTGTCGGAGTAATTTATGCTATCCTTTCACTAGGCTTGATCTAACGGTTGAGAAGGGTCCCGAAGGATCCTTAGATCCACGGTCTACGTTACTTCATGACTCCGACATTCGGGGGTTTGGTGTTATAACACCTCTGTTCTCCCAAAGTGGTCAATGTCGGACTGACCACAACATAGATCCAACGGTTAGGGGAGATCCTGAATACCCTTAAATCTACGGCTCGCGTTACTTCACGTCCGAGAAGTGGATCGAGGTTTAACAAGGGGATGAATCCTACGATAATGGGTAAATGACCGCCAACTGTTGGTTAACCGTCAAGTTACCGGTCCGACAGGTCGCCTTCGGCGCATTTAGACATTGCAATGTTCATTCACCCCAATGTTTCGATGTCCCAGAGTCCTGCACAACTTAGCTCCTTTTTTAGTGTGTGAAGGGTTCCAAGGTCCTGGTCCTATGAAACCATGTCAAGCTCTAGAGGCTACACTCCTAACTCTTAGCCGAAATTTAGTTAAGTCCATGGGCATGAGCCCATGGTTACTTGGACCATTGGTTTGAAGGAAGCACTCTCGATTCATATAACTTAAGTTCTAAAACAGGGAAAAGTATTTTCAAGGGATCAACGAGACTGTAGTAATCCCGTAGATTCTGCCCTAGCTCTAGACTGTGAAGTTGATCCTTGGGAAAACACCTTGAGAATTTTCAAAGCAGCCCAAAGGACAAACTTGTCACCTTACAACCATTCAAATGCAACAGTTTATAGAAGAACAATAAGCATTATTACCAGTAATTTCACGCGAGGCACAATTTATCACAATCACATACATTCAACTCATGCATTTCAATTTAAGTGCACAAGGTATGTGAAATACTTATCTATTACAATCGATCACCGACCAACTAACTATGGGTGTTTGCCTTTCCACCCAACCGTAGGCTCATAGGCATTCATTCTTAGTGCTCTGGCCACCCCCGTGCCAAGCCATGATATCACTAGGGAGCTTTTGGAGTTTCTCGAAGCTTCTTTCTTTGTCACAGCCTCTACGAGGTTTATCAGATGCTCCCTCAACATCAAGCTCACGACCTTCTTTCTCTATCACATTTTCTGCAAACTCTCAGAGATCCTTTCTCTTGTTCTCTCTAGTAACCAGAACAACTTAATCTTCCAGTTATTCTTCTCAGTTGGAGAGCCCTCACACGCTCTTTCTCTTTCAGAATGGTATCCTATTCTCTTGCATGCCCTCTCCTTTTTCCCCCAGGGAGGTTTTGAACCTGTATTGTTCCTTCTGTCAGAAGGAACTCAGGTCAGTTTGGGCCTGTAGGAAAACTGCACTATGTGGTACTTTGGGCTGACAGTTTTCTGTCTCCTTAGCCAAACTCTCCATGCTTCCATTCATGGGGGTAGTTGATTGTTCAACCACGAGTCCTTATTTCATTAACTCATTTTTCCTTGGGATCATGATGAGGCTTGTTATTTCAACAAAGAGAATTTGGGTCATTTTGACATAATGAACCCTCTCTATAGTTTCCTCACTCTTTCTTCTAGTGATATCATGGCCAATACTTCAAGGCTTCACCCCCACAGTCAGTTATTGGCAATCTAAACAATAATAAATTTGCATTGCTCACATGTCATAGCATGGTAATCATAATTAATGATTAATAACAAGTTGGGGAAAACATGGGTATCACAATTCCCTCCCCCTAAAAAGAAACACATGTCATGCCTTTGTCATTCAACTGCTTCAAAAATCTTGATCCTCTTTCTTGGCCAGGTCCTTTCCAGACCCTTGGCCTTCATCACCTGCCTTCAATAATTTTGGACAACAAGCATATTAATCACAATTTCATGCGAAAACATCTTACTGTTGTGCAAAATTCAAGAGGAAAATTTCATAATCTAGTACAATACTTATCTGTGCAATTCGTGGATTTGCATCCACATGGTTGTCTTGTTATCTTGGCTCATTGTTTTTCCTTGACATACCCATTGTGTGCATGATACCAATCAATAGTTTATAAGAATTATCAAAGTCTCATCTTCCTTGCAGTCACTCACCCTCCAAGCCCAGGCTCATGCATCCCCTTCTTTGCTATACAGTCCCTCGGGCGATCCATCTTGCCTTGCCAAGATTTTCTTGCATAGGAAGAGTTCTAAAGACTTCATTGAGCCTTACAGTCGAGGCATCCCTCAAACTTGCTCTGCCGAGGCATCTCTTTGGCTTATGTTATCACAACACAACATATTATAGGGTGATCATGGCTTACTACAGGGTTCTCATGTCTCAACAATAGCCTTTTTCATGCTTTCTAACTTGACAACCTTCACCTATCCTCCCTAGACAAATATTTTTTGTCTCACTTGTATCACAAATGTAGAAAAATTGTGAGATATTGTCATCAATTTCAAATTCAGAATTTTCTTGCAAATCTGTCACCCACAGATTCCCATATTCCACATTTATTTTCAGATCTGTTCCGCATAGGAACTAGATTCACAAGTATGGGACTTTCCTTCCCATAACAGTTTAGCTCAATAGGAAATTGGTCTTCCTTATGGGCTTACAACATTGTCATATCTAAGACCCTTTTCTTCCTGCAATTTCAACATTCCTCAACCAAACAAATTGTTAGTTTTCATGTACATTATATTTTCAAAACTATGCATACTAACAGTCTGGGTCATTTCATTTATTCAAGGGTACAAAGCAAAAAGGAAATATCATTCTTTATGTATGCATCCTTTCAACATACCAAATTTTCTAATTGCAATTCAAATATCAAATGACTTTGATTAATGTGCCAAGTTCATGGCCACATTGATACCCAATGTACCCTTTATATTGGGTTCAAGTTTGCCACACTTATGATAAGCACTTTTTCATGGTGTGTTGGAGCTCACCCAACCTCTTCACCCTAAGGTTTAATCATTCTCCTTAACTCTTACAACAAGACTATGCTCCATGCTACAGTCTGATCATGATCCCAAACCAACACATACGAAACTAAAGGTTTCTCTTGAATGCACCCAAGCATTCCTCCTTCATTAGTAACTAGGGTGCCAACACTCATGGCCACCCGAATTTTCCTTTCTTTATCAACTACACAATTCAAGTGGAGTAGTGGAAGGTCCTCTTTCCTTGATAGAAATCCATTGCCTACCCTCTTATGCAAACATGCATTTCCTCATTGCATTCCATGCAATGTGCTAACCATGAGCACCTTTATTCCCAATCTCCCTAGATTGGTTATTGTGCCCATGGTACTCTTTACTCATGCATTTTCTTGCAAGGATTATATCTCATCCTTGACCGACATATACTTCCTCTCTCTATTCCCCAGGTTCTTTTCATGAATCATACCCTACTTGGGTATCAATGGCATCCACCACTCAACTTCAATTATATATATCACTGAAATAATAAAATATTTCATAAGGGATTCTTACCCAATCCCTTCATACCTTATGCCTTATAGGGATGAACACTTTTATACATGTTCTGACTTTCAATACCCTCTCTGATATTGCCTCATCAATGGTGCTTTATGGGCAAAGTCCCTTTAACAAATTTCAACAACAACCTTCTCGTATTCGTCCTCTGCTTGATGTTTTCAATCATTTGTAACTGTCTTTCCCAACAATTTCAATTTCTTTTCTACACATGACATATATCACAAATACGTTAGTCATCATGTAAAATAAAAATGCATGTATCATAGTATTCAAATCAATAAAAAAAATTCAGATATGTCCTACATATCTTTATGCACTTCTTCACATTATCCTTGATGTTTTCATGAGTGCAACACAAACAATTCTCAATTGTTTCTACAGTCATACAACCATCATCATTATGGTGTAAAAACAATTACTTTCATCAACACACCAATTTCTCATCCCAAAGAAAACATAATATATAGCAAGAAAGGAGTTAAGGGCTCTTCCCTTTTCCAATTCTTTCTACACAGCCTCAAACTTTCAGTCCAACTGAGTTATTCCAAGGCCTCACTGTCTTTACTTAACACAACTCAACCAAGCCTATTCATTTAAACATACTCATTGGTTTATTTTCCTTTTACCAGTTGTACTTGTTTTCACAACTGTTCTTTGAAGGACTGTAACTCTGTTAAGCAATTTAGAGTTTTTCTTAAAATGAGAAAAGTATTCTGCCTTTTATTTTTCTTTGCTTCTGCAATTTACTCCCTGCTGGGATATTCCCGCTCTTTTCCTTGAGCAACCTTGGTTAGGCTTACTCTAACCTTTTGGATACATCAACATACTTCAATAACAAACTTTTTGTTCATAATAAATTATGAACATGTGCTTCTTGAACATTACCATTTAGTTATCAGAATGGATAACACTCATTTGTTAGTCTTCCACTCATATATTTTGTTTTAGAATGTAAGCCAGGATTCTTATATAAATAGACTTGTAGCTCACTGCTTAATTCTCAGCAGTCATTGAGGTTGTGACTTTGTTCTCCTAACAAAGACTTCACATAGTTCCTCCACAGGAAACTCCTTCGGCATGCAACTTCCTTATTGCATATCCATCACTATCTTTGATGGCCTCAACCTTGAGTTAGCTTTAACTGTTTGCCAAATATTCCAAAAGGAATATAAACATGCATCTTTGTTATGCATCCAGCTTATTTATCCACGCACATTCCTGGTTTTGTCAACTTACATCCATAATGTACTTAACCACATGCATAATCATAAGCCTATGTGTAGCTACCATACGTATATTTCACAGCTCACATACATCTTTACTTTAAAATCATTCAACTCACGATTGTTCACGATCATTCTCATGCGATCCTCAAAGGCATAATCATGTTGTCTCTTATCATGAAAACAAAGCATCCTTTCTCATTTACTCTTTCATTTATTTATACTAGCCTTTCCTGAGGGAATGGAGCACATTCCCCTCAAGTTATATTCAAAACAAAACTTTCATGACTCTTCAGAATAGAGTCAACCATTCATCCTTGGTATTCATTCGATCTTGGCAAATGCAATTCTTGCCTTACATTTCACTCATACATCATACATGTGCATAATTTGCATGTTTAACATCATTCATTCATATCTATTTGGTCTTAGTATTAGTCCTTATATCAAGCAACCTTACGATGCATTAAATCCATGCACTCATGCATAAATAAACACAACTAAACATTCATCATGCAAGCTTATTGCTTGCACCTTTTTCCATGTAATTCATACAGATGGACATATTAGAATCCCAGATCCTTTTCCCAAGGATCTTACTACCATTCTCATAAAAAGTCTCATAAAGACACTCAACACTGAGCCTCCCTCTCAGTCAGTTATTCGCATGAATCCACATGGCAAGTTTAACATACATAGTCGTAACTATGCCCCTTTTTCCATATGGCAACAACCTACAAGGAAGTACTCTTGCCTCTGGTATTATAAATTATTCAAAAACCTAGAAATATTATTCAGGCAACTCCAATAGTGCCCAAGGCAACAAGACAACTTATCAAGTTTCTCTTTCATGCCTCACACCATTTTTGGTTAACAAACGTTTTTATCAAGGGAATCCTTTTCTAGATTCCCTCTCACTACTACTTGAGCATACCAAGCCATACCTTATATGGATACCACCCACCTTTGGATGTCAATAGGACCCATTGGTCATCTAGAAGTGTCCCAACACTTCCTCTACCACATCTAGGATCAACATTTCATTAATCCTTCTACCTTATCCTCATAAGGCATTATGTACTCAACATCATCGACCTTTTTACTTATGTTGCCATAGTCAGATCATCACTAACCATATGATCTATGACATCACCATATTTTACATTCAATGACAAATTATAATAAGTATATATGCATGTCATATGCATGCCCTATCTTTGTGATATGCATTTCAGCATATCTTCGTGCACCAAGCATTATACCCATGTCTGCAATGCAGACAAGTTCCACTTACTTTCCTCTTGCATTTTCATGCATAGACCCACCCTTAGTTAATAGGGATACATGCTTCCCTAGCACAACCATGGGATTTTGAACTTTCTCATGTCATTTCACTTCTTCCATGAAGTTCATTCTCAGTCCTCATAACTTATTTTATTTTACAAAGAGGGATTATCCCAATAGTAGTTTTTAGTTATGACAGGTCAAGTATGTTGACCTCACATATTTCCACAAGGCCTCTAGACATGGGGGATCATTCTCCCAATTCCAAATCCTTCATTCAATCAACACTTTTAATTAATAGGGACTTCATAAGCCCACTTTTGTAGGACTGGCTATCATTTCTACAAAAGAAATGATAGGCTTCTTCTGCCACAGTCTATCATGATTCAATCTCATTGGGTAAAATCCCAAATGAATTTTAATATTCATCCTTCTCCTCGAGGAACTTATGCAGATAATTTTCGTACGACAGTAATACTCTCAACAAGCTCATCTTAGCCTTGGTAAACTAGTATTATGACTGTTCCCCGACCCATCTAGGCCTATGTTTGAATCATGCTCTACTAGATAGGGTAGGGCAGGGTGCCCTCTCCCTTAATTTTTTCTAAGAAAGAAAGAAATCACTTGACTCTTTCATGATCCCAAGCAGGCCAAGTGTTGTTGCCCGCTCTGATACCACTTTGTAACACAACCAACCCCTTAAATACCCTTTTAATGGATGGGATACACAATTTTCACTTTTCTTAATCATCTTGAATCCTCTTCCTGATATCTCCATCCTCTTCTACTTGTCAAGAGCTTTCCAATGACTGTTACCATGCTCAAATCTGAGCAATGGATTAGAAGTTATGCCCTTTCGAAGCTTCTCAGGCATCGTTGGTCAAAGATCATGTGGAACCCACGTGGGTTCACCTCATTTGTACCATCCCATTTGGCAAAAAATCGATCAAGGTTGTCATCCTTTAGAAATGACATGGCCACTGGAGGGGTGGTCACAAGGAATGTTCCTCGTGCCTTCGCGATTACCGGGGCTTCAACCCTTCATCCTTCTAGTCCATGTCTGAAACGTTCCCAAAGTCTCGAAGTCCTAGAGTTCCCAAGCACTCTTGCATTTATGGTGGAGATCACTCCATTGTTAAATCCAACGACTACGATTCACCCTCGTTCAACGCATAGACTTAAGGGATTTCGACATTCAACGCTTCGACGCTGAACGCCATGTAGCTACGACCTTCGACCCTATTGGAGCATACGTTCTAACACCCAAAGCCTCCCGGAGTTTCAAACTCCCAAACTCCCAGGGTCCCATTAGCCATTATGTCAAGTAACTATGCACCAGGGGGTGACACGCTACAAGGAACATAGATGAAACGTGACCCTATCAATGGGAGACACGTGTCACATTCCAATTGGCATATAAGGTCTGTAAAAATCATGATTCAGGATTAGACGTGGCATGCCAAACATGGGTCCATGTCACCCTAGGTGACGTTAGCGTGCCATGTCACTCCAGACCGACAGCCTCCGGGAGCCTCCAACCTCTCCTACCTGCGAAATCACTTGGATCTCCGAAGTCTGAACTCTTGTCAACAACCTACAATATACTTTTATCCCATGGTCAAGACAGGTCCACGTAGGTCCCCATATCTATGACCTTCGTTGCTTCGCAACCTATCCTATTCCTTCTGTCAGAAGGAACTTGGGTCAGTTTGGGCCTATAGGAAAGCTTCACTCTGTGGTACTTCAGGCTGACCGTTTTTTGTTTCCTCAAATAGATTCTCCATGCTTCCATTCACGGGGGTAGTTGATTGTTCAATCACCAGTCCTTCTTTCATTAACTGATTTTTCATTGGGATCATGATGAGGCTTATTATTTCAACAAATAGAATTTGGGTCATTTTGACATAATGAACCCTATCTATAGTTTCCTCACTCTTTCCTCTAGTGATATCATGGCTAGTACTTCAAGGCTTCACCCCCACAATCAGTTATTGAAAATCTAAACAATAATACATTTACATTGTTCACATGCCATAGCATGGTAATCATAATTAATGATTAATTACAAGTTGGGGAAAACATGGGTATTACACATTTAGCTGATGGTTTTAATTGTGAAAATTTTTGCCTTCTAATCCCCATATTAAGGGTTCATTCATTCCCCATCTTGTGGAGAGACCTTTCTATATGTTTGAAGTTTATGTATGTGTTTTACCCAAAGGTTCTCTTATTTGGTGCCTTATGTTAGGGTTGTTTCCTTCAAAATAAATTTTATATGTGAAGGGACTAGATATAGAATATCTACGTAGTCAGTTGCTTGTATGCCTTCTCAATGTTAATTTTTGGTTTCATGGTTATGCTAGTGTTACACATTATTTTCATCACCCCTATGATCGTTCATGATGTAAACCTATCCTTTGTCTTTAGAAGGATCAGTGACCCGAATTCTTGAAGAAAGAAGAGAGAAGAACTTTGCTTGAGAGAAGAAGTTGTCTTTTCCTTTGTAAAAACCCTATTAAGAAGGATCGTCACACCCTACCTAATGTTAGGGGTGCGATGATCCCAGATTGTTGCTTGTTGTACTAAACTTGGCCTGCGATGTCGTCACACTCTACTCAATTATAGGGGTGCGACGATTTTTGTACGTGGGAAAAACGAGCATCTTCTCAATGCTTCTAGAAGGAGAAGCTTCTCTGATGAGGTGGCCTCCGATCGGTTTGGATCTTACTCGATTTTCTGATTTAGTGGGATCATCCTAACCTCCTCACCTTATCCTCTTCAACTTATAAAAGGAGAGGAGCTCTCATGGAGAAAGTTGGATTGGAAATTTAGCTTGGGATTGAGTTGGCTAGCTTTTGGTGTGAGCTTGAGTAATTTTTGTTGGCTTTTAGCTTTGCTTTGTCAAGATAGATTGTTGATCTCATAATCCGTGAAGAAGAAGTGTGTGGGAAGTAAGGAATTGTTGGAAGGGATCTTACAACATCAAGGCATTGGTTGTATTCTCCCTTTCATATTTCTAAAACAACAATATATTTCTTTCCCATAAAATTGTTTTTATTTTATTGTATGACTCCTTGATCACATGCATAGGTTTTGTTGAGTATACGTTGTTGCTTTCACTTCATTGGATTGTGTCTTTTTACAGGTTCAACATCCCATAAGCCTCAGAACGAAGCGACGATGACACTAGCAAGGACAAACGACGTTTAAA
>JZKD02S0415865.1:19972-38439 GCA_000966675.3 Picea glauca
TCTTTGCAAAGTTTTCTGATAAGGCTTTGTATCTTGCCTTGATCACTCTTTCCAGAACCTCCTGTTGAGCTATCACCTCTTTCAGTTCTTTAATTTTTTGTGATTTCTTTGACTTATTACTTTTTGAGGTTTCACCTTCATCTATGGGAGTAAAAGTTTCATAGTCCTATGCAATTTCTATGGAATGCTCTGGACTTTTAATGACTAGACTTTCATCTTCCCTTTCTGGCTCTGTTTCTGAATCTGTGTATGGCAAATTGTGAATATTTGTCTTTTTCACTGTAGACTGCTCTGAATTGGTTTCAAAATCCAATTTCTTCTTTGCTTTCTTGGACTTTATGCTAGAAATCCTGTCCTTTGGTGGTCCTGGAAGAGCTCTCCTCCTCCTTGAGCTGCTCTGAGGAGTTGATTGCTTTTTCCCTGTTTTCTTTTGCTCATTTAAAGGTTGAGTTTGGGTCTCAAAACCTTCCCAGAAGAGAAAGTGTTGCCAAGTTCTTCCTCTTTGTCTCAGTTCCTCTAAAATTATCAGTTTCATCAAGCCAAAATGACAAAGGGTGTTTTTTATGCTTAAAGGTTCGGCTTTGATCTTCTTACATACTTTGGTTAGGCTTTTGTAAATAAATAAAAGCAAATTTAGGAGGGTCTTCCCTGTGACATGATCTAGAAGTCTGAAATGATATAACATTAGCTTGTCATACCTACCTGCTGAGGTGAAATAAAGTTGAATTCCTTTGAACAGGTCTTGCCACTCATCTTCCAGGTGAGAAACTGGCATGCTTTTCCTCCAGGTTATGTTTCTGAATTCTTCCTTGAGGTATACGCTGAAATTCAAATTCTTAGTCACTGTTGTCTTAAACCAGCTTTGGCCTGTTCTAGGTAAGCCGGTTGCTGTGGCGATGGAATATTCATCGACTATCATCTCTAGAGATCCCACGCTGGCTTTCTTCCCATCATACGACTTGGCAAAAATTTCAGCTGTGGTTTGGTGGTAACCATTCTGTAACCTTTCCACATAATTCATGCATCCTGCGTCTGAGAAACGCTTCTGCACATCTGGATGCGACTACAAAAATGATAGGCTATCCAATTCTTTCCTAAGCGGTAACCCACTCCGCTTCCTCGCCATCTGTGACTCGAACCTCAGACAATTTGCAGACAATTGACACGGTGATTTGCTTGATTGAGCCAAAGTTTGGCGCTGGTGAAAACTCTCCGTGTTGCCAGTTTTGAAAAAATGAAACCATTTCATATTACCTGTGAACAACGCGTGTTCAAAATACGAAATGTTGATTTGATGTCGCCAGGTGACTGGTACTTTCTCCTCTATCTGAAATGATGAATGTGAATTCGTCATCTTCAATCCTCTCATTTCTGGAGCATGAAATCGCGAGCACGATCCGCCATCATATCCTATTAAAACGTGCACAATGGTATCATCATCATTATTTGTTTTGATTAGCGCTCCATAATGATTGTGTGACATGTGTCGAGCGTGTCCCTTTTTGGTTTCTAAAATCATGGAAGAGAACCCCGTGTTTAGCGCTTTCACCAGCTTGCCTACCTACGGAAGAGTACACCTTAACCGTTGAAAGCCAATGCTTTCCCCAGCTAACATCAACTTTGAAACATGTGTTAGCTGTTGAAAAGATTTTTCAAAAAAAATTTAAAAACAACCTTTGAGGATCAACTTATTTCTAGGGCACAAATTTAAAACCTATGTTTTGACACTAGAAGAATGTAAAAACAAACATAGAACCCTATAGATGACCATGCTATCACCTACAAAATGGAACCAACTGACTGATTCATTTTGAGAGCTAACAGTACCTTCTCTTTGAATGCCTAATAAAGCTCCCTCTTAGCTGTTTTTCCTCAAACTAGGGTTTCCAGGGTACCCACTGTGTCATTTTGTGTCATTGTCTATGGTTTTTTCTGCAAGCCTGGATCCCTTCGCTATGTGAAAGTTGATTTCCATCGTTCATATTGTAAGTCTGTTTATTTAAGTTGTCACGTCTCCTTCATCATTTTCAATCATTGTTTAAAGTCTATTGGAGTTCACTGCAAACTAGCGTGTTGGATGATATTTCTTCTCACAATTGGCCTTTCTTCCTTGAAGTTTCCTCCTGTCGCACTGAATTTCTCACTGTGCCTAAAGACTTTGTCTCACGACAAGTCCCTAGTACTTTGTTGATGCTTCGAAATTATTCATCGTGATTTCCTACTACGACAAGACTCTTGTCGTTATTTTCCACCGCGCCGAGTTGGAAAATATATACTAGCATGCCTTCCATCGTGATTTCCATCATGCCTTACTTCCACGTTGTGGACTCCTAGGGATGATTTTTATTTTTGTGAAAAGTTTTGTGACTACCTTTCTAACAGTCTCTACGAAGCCCGTCATTCTTGGTTAGTGCGCAGAGAGGGTGTTACTATTCATTACCACGTGCATGAGGAAAATATATACTAGCATCATGGAAACATCCCAAAGAATAATAAAGAAGCAGAGAAGTGGTTGGGCCATGAGGTCTGAGCCTCAAGACCTTGAATTAATAAATGGAGATCCAGAAATCAGGGCATCTTTTGAACGAGTTGGATGTATGAATTTTTGTGAAAAGATCAAAGGGTACAATATGAAGTTGGTTGAGAAGTTCGTCCTCAATTTTACTAGGTTCTGCGTGACCATTGCGGGAATCACCTTCCGAGTAACAGATGAAACTCTATCAACTACAACGGAGATCCCTCCACGTGGTAAAAAATGGTTTAAAGGCATGCCTTTAGACATTTTGTGCTATGAATACTTTATCAAGACCAACTGCCTAAATGGGAAAATGGAGACGGTGTTCTAAGCCAATAACTTCAGGAGCCTTTCCAAAAGCTCCTAGAGGCGATCAAAAGATATTTCACCTATGAAGGAAGGGTTGACAGAGTGTACCCATATCACATCAGGCTACTGATGCACTTCAGGGGGAAAAACATTTGAATCTATCATTTTTCTTGCATCGAAGCTTGGAAAATATGGAACACGGCGTCCAAGCCGAGGCTGACCAACTGGTGAACAATTTATCCCATTTGTCATTAATCAAGTTATTGGTGGTCGAAGAATTGAGACATTTGAAAAAAGACTGGGATTCATTTATGATTTCGGCTGACATCCCCAAGGACTCCAAGGGAGACATTCCTCTATCTACGAGGGAAGCAACATTCCATAGCGCAGGGGGAAGAAGGAAAGATGTCATGGGAAAGGGAAAGGTAACATAAGACTCATCATCCCACCAGCTAGCACCCCAGAAAAGAGGCAGGCCAAGGTTGATTAAGAAGCCCGAGAAGATCCAATCTTTCAGTGAACTATGTACCCATTATGTTGCCAAAAGATTACTCATGCGCGTCGTTTGGCTAGAGCCTGTTGAAGGTCCTATTAGCACTCTGTAAATTTTTTCCAGTTGAATAGACAAACAACAGAGGTAATTGTTTCAACCTAATTTAGAGTTGGGCACTATCTTTCTCAACTCAGAGAGGGCTCTCTCTCGTCACTAGGTATTTATTTGATAATCAGTGGATAGATTTGGTTTGTTTGGGGGTTTTATATAGTTGTTGGTGAAGGAAAGGCGGTGAAATTTGGGGCTATGGAGTCAAAAATGAATAAAGCAGTGGCATGCCATTAGAACTATCTAGAGGAGAAAGGCTAAATGAGGCAATGAGTCTAGTTTTTAAAACTGAAATATGCATGGTGAAAGAGGAAAAGGGAAACAAATAAATGCATCAAAGCATATTGAAATGAATTCTGAATTAGTCAAGAAGAGGATTACATCATTTAAATTGCTAATTCGAGAGCGTCATAAGATGAATTCCGGAATATTAACTCTCCAATTTAAAAGAGGAAAATGTAAATGGGATTTCCAAGACACAAGAAATACACACTATGAGAGAAAACATAACTCATATCACAGCCATTAGAATTTTTTCATAAACAGTTCAAAATGCTTATGCATTGTATATTCACTTTAGCTCCATGGATTTACAAAGTCTTCCTGCTACGAGGGTAGGCCCCTCTTCGATCCATCCAACCATTTATTTATCTTTGTAATAGTATATATAGGTAGATTACATCTGGGGTTCAGAATGAATCATCTTCTGTAAAGTTCCAAAAATAGTTGTTGATTACAAAAGCGTAACGTACAACAACCAAACTCCTATTTTCTAGGGGACGTTATAAAAAAAACTGACATATTTGAGGTTTTTTCCTTGAAGGCCATTTGTCAATATTATTACAAAATTCTCTGACACACGCTAAATTTATCTTGCAATATATTTCATCTTGACAATTTATTCTTTTAACATATCAAGCCATGCAGGTTGGTTTTCCCCAACGCTTTCGATCACCTCATATTTTACCTCTATCTTCTTACTCTTGCTTTGTTTCCTCTTGAAAAATCATGTATGGTGTTCTCCTATGTATCCGTTTATTATTAAATCCTTCATGATGGGATTTAATTTGACCTCTTCATCCTCTCCTGGCTCTCCCGAAGGCTTTGTATAAAATTTCATTGCTAAGATTCGAGCAACCAATTTCTATCTCTTCTTCAATGATGAATTTGTCATATTAGCTGAAAATCTTGGTTCACTGGAGGCCACTTGGTCTGTCATATCCATTTTCCCTAGATTTTCAGAAAGAACAAACTTATCTTCCTTAGCTGAATGATTCAACCTGTGATTACCCCATTCTGAAATACAACGTTAATTTCCCAAAACAGAGTAATGTAACCCATGTTTTGAAAGATAATCGTCATTGAGTACCAATCATGAACTACTCACAAGAGTACTTTCTATACCTAGATGACTGGAAAAGAACCTGAGGATATGCTTTTCACCTGATATTGAATGATGAAAGATATGGTCGCTTAGGTTGTGGCTCAGGCCAAAAGGGATAATGACCGAACTACCCACGTGATTGAAATTCCAAAAGGGATAATGACGGGACCACCCAGGCGATTGAAATTAAAGGTATATGCTCCTTTTGATTTTGGTTTGCAGGTCAACCTCATTGTAGAAGACCTTGTAAGTAGGCTTGGTTCACAAATGTATGATCCCCTTCATCCATGCCTTTTTGGTTGGGTGAATAGGGATATAGAGTGAAAAGTTACCAAGTAGTGTAAGCTTCAATTTTTTATAAGTGCATATTATATTTATGAAATAGCAGTCAATGTAGGACCTCTTGATGTTTGTAGTGTAGTGTTTAGTAGCCCCTACATGTATAAGAGGGATGTTATCTTCATGAGAATGGAAAACCAATATCGTCGAAATAATGAATAAGAAGAAGAACCCCAATCAATCTCTCTCATTACTCAAAAAACATCCCTCATTTATCCCACACTCAAATATCTATGTATATGTGAGATGAACAAGCTCTTATGTTAGTTAGTGATGTCAGCCAACAAGCACTCACCTATTATCCATAAATGGTTTCCATATATATATGGTATGGTGGGACACCTTAGATAGGTATGTTTCTCTTATTCCCACCTCTCCGGAAAAAATTGAATGAGTCACGCTTTTTCGAAATCACTTTGATTAATTAATACTTGAACAATTATTAATTAATTCATGCGGGGACAACTTTCTTAGTAAGAATGAGCAGGGTTTAAAAGAATATTTTTTTAGGGGACCACCCTAAATGAAATCATATCAATATGGTTGGTTCGATTCGAGGAAACAGATAATCAAAATGGTACACAAGAAGAAGGAATATTTATGACTCGAGTGAAAAGAAACTCACTATATATACTCACTATCTATAGTAGGGTGTTCAGTCTACTAGTGTGAGGCAAGCCCCAAGTAGGCATTGTAGGGCAAGAAATTCTCCCTCTCCCCTTGCACAAGTACTCCCTACTCCTATCCTTGTCTCCTACTCCTTTCTCCTATCCCTGTCTCCTATCCCTTTCTCTTACTCTCATCTCCTATCCCCTTCTCCTACTGCCTAATCCTATCCCCTTTTGTTGTTACCCCTAGGATATTAGGTTTTCTAGGGAAGATGACATAGCTTCGTAACAGATTTGATTTCAAAATCCATGAAATTCCTAGTTGAACCCTTCCCTGGCCATATTCTGCCACATGCTCCCTAGAGGTTCAGTTTAGCCTGAATGTAGACCCGAAGCCAATTCCTAGGTGCTTCTAAGTTTGTTCATCTGTTCATCCATCCATTCCAATCTTGGGTATCTTCCAGGTTTTCGAGGTATTTGAATTAGTCTTATTCTATTCGGTCATCTCCCAAAAATGGGATTGCAAATTTATGATGAGTGTCATGGAGATATTAAGGACATACCTTGGCTAAAACCATAGGTGGTTTCATTGCTCAACAACCTCAAATGATACATTGTTCAAATGGAAAGGTTACACATCTAAATGTGATATCTTATATTATCAATGTATTGATTTAAATCCTAGAGGTAACCTACTTGACCCATAAACAAAGTTCCATAAAAGAGGTAACTTCATTACATCCCATCATGATGCAAGCTCCATAATATGAATCAAATATGATGGACCCACGGAATTGATGAGTCGGTGGAAGAGGGCGCTCACAAGGATAAACTCACTCGTATCGAGGGTAAGAAGTTGCATTCCTCGCCATTCCACGACCTGAAGAAAATGAAACCTAGGTACGCATTGGCTTATAAGAATAACTAGGTATTGCAGGTTTTTGGATACTTTTTGCTTGAGAGGCCACCCATGACTTGATTCTTAACCTGAAGCATATGGGCCCATCTCCTTCCTTATTGGGAATAGATCAAGAAATAGATCAACCAATAGATCAATAGATCATTGGTTATGTAATAGATCAAGAAATGGATATGGCATAAGTGGAACCAATAGTAGAAAATCCAACATCTTAACCAGATAGAGAGCCAGAGGCAGAGCCAAAAGAAGAGCTATGAATGAGATTTCAGTAGGTATATCGATCCCCCCCTACGAACTAACCTTCGATCGAGGGAGATTCAATTCACTCCACCTTTGATCCAGCCCATCAACATCCACACTCCAATTTACTAATGAAAGGGTTTTGGGCATCTACTGAAACCAATGATCACCATCAGAACCACATCCATGTTCGGGGAGCACTTATCCCATACCCCACCATTCCCAACTTGGTTGGTGCCAGCCTCCCCCCCACACAATACAAAGAAACAAATGACTCACCTTCAATTAATTTATGTTCTGACTTCACTTTTTAATCTTAACATCATCTTAGAACTTAGAATGAGTTTGAAGTGAGTCTATTAGGAGCATCTTGATGCTTGAAATGAGTTTCAAGTGAGTCGATTCATATTTGAAATGATCCCCTTTGACTATAATGGAAATACAATTTTATTTGTTGTTGTTGGGGCTAAAAAGCATAATATCGCATATATAGAGAAGATTACTTTAATCTCTTCTGGGGTGCAGAATTATTTCTTATTTTTTGTACCCCAACCCCATGTCATCTAGTATCTATTTATTCGGTTCAGTTTGGCCATTTCCTAGCAAAGCACTTTGTCTATATAAGGTGGGTTGTCGGATATAGGTTGGCATTCTCCAGAGATCCTATCAATTGCTAATACTAATAGAAACTAATAGAATTAATTCCAGGCATGAATGTGAAGCTCTTGAAGAAGCATCAAATCCTCTCTACTTTCCTAGAGCTATCACTTACTTTAGTCCACTTGAACCATGATCCGAGAGAAGACAAAGGCAGACGTTTACAAGTGAGGAGTTACTAACACCTTTTGTTTTTTCAAGGGTAGGACTACTATACCTATGTAAGATTTTATGTGGTTTGTTCACCCCGATCCCAATATAGGATTGGTGAGGAGCATCATTTAATAGTTGATTCTTATTGATCATCCAATAGTCGATCTGAGTGATTGATTAATCGATTATTCAGTTAGGTGGACTGGGGATTAAGGTATTGGATTGGGATCTATTGACAAATTAATTGATTTTCCTTACTCTCTTTACATTATTTACTAGTATATTGATTGTCATTCCCTTCCCTTCCTACCTATGCTGGTTGGACTTCTCAGGAAGGATGCATGCAAAATAAGCTAGCTAGGCAGGCTAGTGAAAGGAAGGTAAGAAGAAGACTGTGCAGGCCAAGTCTGGGAAAGTTTCTAAACTCAAACCATCTACAGATCAGAAAATATTCTCTATGCATCCTCTTTCCAAACTATCGGTTATGTCCAGTCGGTAGATGTGGTGGTTGGACCATACCTACTTTGGCAGGCATAGCTATAAGGTATGACATCAATAAGATCTATAAGGTCTCTCTTTCCAGTTCCACATTCACTTAGAGATCCTTCCTCCCATTGATGTTATTACTAGGGATAGATTTATATGGGTGGGAGTGGTAGTAATAGCATGAGTTTATCTGGAGCAAAGGATGTTTCATATTCTAGTTTTGATCTTGAAGACTACGCATGAATGAGATGATAGATCGATATCCACCCATGGACAAAAGAGACGATAAATAGATTGTGCCATCAAAATACGTACCGACCAATATACGTATCGATCAATATACATACCGATGGCTTATCAATCTACGTATCGATTGATGTACATACTGAGGACCCAGCTTATCCCTTCTAGAGTAGAGAGGTCAACCCACCCATACTTTTCATTGTTATATTATTCATTGATATGTATGGAGAATACCTCCCTCCTATAGTAGAAGTTACACTTCGATACACATCCTTCCACCCACCCGCTAGTTCCCAGTTTGCTAGATATGCCTACTGTACCGGACAGAATAATCAGGTGATCGTTCAATCAAGGAGTTTACGCCTTCCATCTAGGAGATATCGTTGTTAATTACTTACTCAAGGTTTTTTTCAATGAGAAGAACCTATGAAAATATTAAATTTAGTAGCGATGTTTCATTAAGAAATGGGGTCATTCTCTCACTGTCTTCTATCTAGACAATATATTGAGCATTGCATATAGGGATGTGCACTGGCACCCTATCTTTCTTTTGATCGAAGAAACTAGGGGGTGAGAGGGACATACGAGATAAGAATGAATGGTCTCTAGTTCCCTTACCTTCCATTAGTCCATCATTGCTCCCATTGTCCCTACTTCTGAGGAGGATAACTAGCTCCCTCCTCGAATTCCTTGATCCAATATTCATTGATCAATTTGGTGGAACAACAAGAAGTAATTTAAAACCTTAATAAATAAGATTCACACCACGTTCACAGTAATAACCTTTTCTTCCATCCATGTAAGACTTAGAATTATGAGAAACCAACACTGGTGAGACTATGCTCGAAATATTTTATTGAATGAGGATTGATTACATCATTATATAGGAACTAATTCTACTTAGGCGGTTACAACAAACACCGGGAAAATAGATTCTACATTAATTGATATGTAGAGTTCATCTATGTAACTATCACTGCTCCATTATTTCCATGTCTCCCCCTTAATGGAGAATGGATTGACTTCTACACCTAACGTCTCCCTAAACAACTCAAACTTAATCTTTCCAAGAGGCTTAGTAAAAATATCAGCAGTATTTTCACAAGTATTACAATACATAAGAGTTATTTCATTTGACTACAATTTTTCTCTAAAAAAATGAAACTGAGCATCAACATGCTTTGTCCTTGCATGATAAATTGGATTATTCACCAGCTTGATGATTTGATTATCACATTTGATCATTGTAGGTTCCTTTTGTTCTTCTCCAACATCTTGAAGAAGTATTCTCAACCAAACAGCTTCACAAGTTGTTGCACATAAGGCTTTATATTCTGCTTCAGTAGAAGACAAAGATACAGTAGGCTTATTTTTATTTCTCCGTGAAACAATCATGGATCCAATGCCAGACACATATCCATTGGTTGATCTTAGATCATCCGGATTGCAAGCCCAATTAGAATCTGAGTAACCTATCAACTCAACATCAGATTCATCAGTATACTTAATACCATAATCAAGTGTTCCTTTGAGATACCTGAGTACCTCCTTTGCTTCATTCCAATATCTTTCTAAAGGTTTCTCCATAAACTGACTTAACACACTCACAGAGTATGCAATATCAAGTCTGGTTGTGGTGAGATAATTCAAACTACCCACCATCTATCTATACAGAGTTCCATTCACCTCCTTCGAACCATCATCACAAGAAAGTTTCACATTCTGTTGCATGGGAACAATAGAAGATTTACACTGATCCATTTTAAATCTCTTAAGTACTTCTCTCACATACTTACTCTGACAGACAAAAGTTTGGCCTACATTTCTCCAAACTTCAAGACCTAGGCATTAATGTAACTCGCCAAGATATTTCGTTTAAAAAACTTCTGACAACTGTTGCTTGTTTTCATCAATTAATTTCCCTCCATTTCCTGTAATTATTAAATCATCAACATATAAGGAAATCAATACTATATACCCTTGCTCATCAAATTTGGTATATAGATTTGGATCACTTTTTCTTCTCATAAAACCCTGTTGAATAAAGAAAGAGTCTATCTTCTCATACCATGACCTAGGTGTTTTTTTTAGTCCACACAATGCTTTCTTTAACTTGCACACTAAGTGTTCTTGCTCGTGTTCCACAAAACCTTTAGGTTGAGTAAGGTAAACCTCCTCCTTTAACTCATCATTCAAAAATTCAAATTTAACATCTAATTGGTGTAGCTTCCAATGATAATTTGTAGCTAAAGCAATTAACAATCTGATAGTATTCAATTTAGCTATTGGTGCAAATGTTCCAACATAATGAATACCTTATGTTTGTGAATACCCATTTTCCACCAGTCTAGCCTTATATTTTTCTATACTACCATCTGATTTAAACTTGGGTTTGTATATCCATTTGCATCCAATAGGATTTTTATGTTTAGGCAATTCAGTCAATTCCCAAGTATTGTTTTTCATTATAGATTCATATTCTTCCTCCATTTCATTTCTCCATTCATCATGTTCATTGGCTTCATTAAAACTCATGGGTTCTATGACATTTTAAATGCTACTCATTAGGGCATAGTCTCTATACTTCTCAAGGAGTTGAACCTTTCGTGAATATATTCTCAACTGATTATCTTCCTCCCCACTTTGTGAAGATCTGTCCTCACCTCTAGGTGAACTGTGACTGCTTGAAGTGTCCATATCACTGAGTCCTTGTTGTTGTTGTTGTCTCTGCGATTGTGGTTGCTATTGTGGTGTCAATTGTGGTTGTTGTTGTGATGATTGTTGTTGTCGTTGCTCTTCTTTAACTCCTTCATCAAGAAGTATACGTCATTCCTCATCACTGTTGTCGTCATGATTTCTTGCTTCCTGCTCATGGAAAAGTACATCTCTACTCGCAAATACTTAGTGAGTAGAAGGATCAAACAGTTTGTATGCTTTGAATTCAGAACAATACCCTTTGAAAAATCATTTAATGGATTTAGCATCCAATTTCTTCCTATTCTCCTTTTGAATATTTGCAAAATCCTTACACCCAAATACTTTCAAATTATGAACTACAG
Organism: Picea glauca; assembly: GCA_000966675.3. Taxonomy (NCBI): domain Eukaryota; kingdom Viridiplantae; phylum Streptophyta; class Pinopsida; order Pinales; family Pinaceae; genus Picea; species Picea glauca. The sequence goes on from JZKD02S0415865.1 coordinate 31,486, forward strand.
GTTTGGAACCATACAAGGCTTCGAAAGAAGTAATATTATCAAGACACCTTGTTGGACTTATGTTCTTTAAGTAAACTTTAGTATTTATGGCTTCAACCCAAAATGTATTTGAGAGATTCTTACCTTTCATCATACTGCGTGCACACTCTACCAGAGTTCTGTTTTTCCTTTCAGCCACTCCATTCTATTGTGGAGTGTGGGGTACTATAAATTGTTGTATTATTCCATGATCTTTGCAAAATTTGATGAAGTCCCCTGATTTATACTCTCCCCTTTGATCTGAATGGAGGATTTTTATGGTTTTTCTTGTCTGGTTTTCTTTAATTGGTTATGAATTCCTTAAAGTACTCAAAAACATCACTATTTCTTCTAAGGAAATAAACCCATGTGTATCTCGTGCAATCATCAATAAATAACAAAAAATAAAATGCACCTCCTAAAGACCTAGTCTGCATAGGTCCGCAAACATCAGTATGCACAAGATCTAACACATCTCGCTTGTTCCTATCAGTATTAGAGGGTAATTCATATATGTGCATCTTTCCTAATGCACATCCTTCACAAGAAACATTCTCATTTTTTAACATGGGAAGTCCTTCAACCATATTTTCTTTCTGTAATAACAATAAATCAAGATGATTGATGTGACCATACCTTTGATGCCAAAGACTCTCTGTTGACATAGTTGCAGAAGTCAGTGTGTGATGTGATTTGTTGGTAACATCAAGTTTGTATAGGCCTCCTGCTCTGAATCCCATTGCAACATTTTTGAATTGGTCCAGCAGATCCTTCATTATGCAATAATTCTTGAAGAAATGAACCTTCAAGTTGTGATCTGTAATGGTGGACACAGATATCAATTTTTTCTTTATCCCTGGCACATACACCACATTGTGAATGTGACAAACAGTACCATTCAACAATGTCACAGGAATGTCTATGTATCCCTTAATCTGATGAGCATGGTCATCTCCAAGATATATGATGGCTCCATTCTATGTTTCTTTAAAATTAGTGTACCACAACTTATTGCATGTCATATGTACTGATGCTCTGGAATCCACAAACCAGGCATCACTATCATCTTCTTTAGAAGATAAAGAAGCATTGGACACAAATAGTCTAAGATCCTATGAATCAAAATTCGGGGGTTCATCAATATCATCACTAGCAATAAATAACCTAAGATCGAGATTTGAAGATTCTTCTGCATAATGACTTGTATGTTTTCTAGGTTTATTCCTAGCCTCATCACTCTTCTTCTTATGATAGTATTTAATGAGATGTCTAGGTCAACCACAATAAAAACAACTCTTTGACTCATTCTTGTTAGAGGGCATACCTTGATTCAGTCTTGGAGTTTGTCTTCTCTGCAATGAAGGTCCTCTCTACAATGAACTGCCTACTCTGCCTCTTTCTCCTGATCTCCCTCTCACAGATCTTTTATTTGACCACGGTGCCAAATATGAATTCTGAGGCTTCAAATTCCTATGCCTCTCTTCCTCTTGCAGCAAAATTCCTGTCAATTCTTCAAAAGTAGGAGGTTTCTCCCTTGCTGCGAGACCTGTAATGAACATCTGATAATCTTCTAGCATACCATTTAAGGTAATAGTGACAAGATCAGTGTTGGAAACTGTTTACCCTATGTTTTCGAGCTTGTCTTTCACCTCTTTAATTTGACCCAAAAATGAACTAACATATTCATTTCCATCCATCTTAATGCCTAGAAATTTAGTTTGCAGGAACAGAATACGATTTGTGTTGCTAGTTTCATATAAAGCTTTAACCATTGTCCATGTTTCAACAAAAGTTGTAGCTTCTCTAATATGTGGAATTATGCTATCTTTAACAGGCATACGAAACAATACCTTTCCCTTGTTTTCGCGCTTCTCCCAATCTTGGATATGTGTTGTTGTCCTACTGGCAGCTGCATGAGGTTTCGCTTCATATCCCTTCGCAATGGTCCAGGCACCATAGCCCTCCATCAGGGTTTGCATTTTGAAGTTCCAGTTAATGAAATTTGTGCCATCTAATTTGTTGGCTTCGTTGAGGTAGGTCTCTGCTAGAGGATTCTCCATATCTGCAAGTGCCTGCTCATTCAATGAGACAATAGATCCTTGTATCACCAAACACACTTCAATCCTAAAGGTGGTGAATCACCAAGAATAAGCAAATAAACCAAGTGCACCCTTCCTCTCTGGGTGCCTGTGCTAGATTTCTGAATGCCCAAACTTTTTTTTTCATAAAACAAATGTCCACACTGTTAGCGCTCTGTAAATTTCCTAGAGGTTGTTCGAAAGAATAAATCTACGAGAGGTAACTTTATCCAACCGCTTTTGAAGCTAAGATCTAGCCCTTCCAACTTCAGAGAGGGATCTCTCTATATGATTTAGATATGTTTCAAATTTTTTAAATATTAGGCTAGATAAATAAATAGGTCGGTTTTGTTGTCGTAGTGTTTGTCGAGTTGGTTGAGATAGTTTACACATCCATTGGGCTATGGGGTCTGTGTCGTAAAGATGAAATCCAAACCAGAAAAACAAAGGAACCTTTCATAGGGTGAGATAATATAATCAATGGATTCTTTAGTAGCATAAATGAGGAATAACAGAAAAGATGAGAAAGACAATTACAACAAAGAAGCAGTTAAGAATTTATTTATTGTAAAATGAGAAGATAAAACACTAAAATATTTTAAGTCAGAAACAGGGTATACGAGATAAATCCTGCAATGTTTGTTACTTACAAAGATTAGATTTAGAAAACAATGTGATAACAAAGAAAGAATAACATTTAACTTAGAGAGAAAAACATCACCAATGAATACACGCAAGAATCCTGTAAAATGCCTCTTTGTATTAATGGGAGATCTCTTCAAAAATATTACAGTTGATAGCTTGCAAGGCGTGAAGATCAACAACCCTCAATACTTCGAAAGATGAAGTATTTATAACTCAAAATTACAAACAATCCTGTCATCAAAGATCAGGACGTGGTAAATCTATTTTTAGCCTAACTAACTTAACAAATTTCAGAAATCTAGGAACTGCTTGATGATGTGTCACAACTACATGTTGTTTTCTGGGTGGACTGTTGGTGAGGCCTCTACACGACCTCATCTGACTGGAAAAATGACTGGGCTGGGACAGCTCATCTACTACTCGATCAGATCATAGAGTTCTTCCCATCAGAGATGACTGGGAACGTTGACTTTGAGTAGCCTTCGATAAACTTCATCCATTTCTGTGTACTTGGCGAAGGTAGGTTTGGTGACAAAGATGTATCGAATTTCATGCTGAATACTGATGTCCCGCTGAAGCGCATCTAGAAATGCCTTGCCAATGATGCTTCCTTGAATTCCTAAAAACTTTGAACTGTCCTTAGCCACATCAACCAGTCTCTTTTTGTAGTCTGGGAGTGTCATCAATTTGTCATTGATTACCTTTAGACCAGGAAGACCTTTCTTCTGTAGATCCTCAATCTTACTAAAAAACCTTTGTAACCCTAGGTCCATGGCCTGAACCTTTTCTTCCAGCTGAAACATCAATCCTCTCTTGGTCAAAACTCTCTTGACCTCAAGGATGGTCTCGGATCTATCTTCAATTTTTATCTCTTCCATCTCCTCCCTAGTCTTAGAATCCAGGAACTTGATGATTTCATTAGCTTGTGTGGGCATCTCTCCCAATTCCGATCTGATCTTCTCAATGGCCTGTTTTCTTCTCAGCACCAACTCATTTTGCTCAAACATGATCTGTATCATTGGCCATATCTCGTTCATAGACTTGGTGATGTATGTCCAGACGCTTTATTTAACTTCAGCTAGATTTTTACCTGCCATTGTTTTCTTTCGAAGCTATATCAACTCTTGTTTGAGCTGGTCTAACACCTGCTTCTCCTTGGAGAGGTTGATCTGATAGGAATATTTGAGTTCCTGAAGATTCTCAATCTCCTTTTTGAGCCTGCTAATCTCTGTTTCCTATAGGTTCATCTTTTACATAGATTTGGCAAATCTGGATGTCTTTTCCAGAGATGTCAGTGGATTCATTGATGGGACTTTTGTTACTAATGTTGTGCTCACTCCTGAAAGTGGAACTACACTCAATGGACTGACTTCCATTGGCTTCAATTGTTCTTTCTCTTTTACTAGCTTCTCCATCTCAGTTTCCATTTCCTTTACTTGTGCATTCTGCTCCATGATTAGTTTGAGCATCTCATCTTTTTCTCCTTCTGTCTTTGCTATTTCCTTCACCCGTGAATCCTCTGTTGGTGAGAGTTTCAATTGTTTCCTTAAGGAGGCTATGTCGGCATTTTTCTTTTTAATCATCTCCTCGGCTGCATTCATGTTCGAGGGATCGTACCCGATCTTAAGGACCAATTCCTCCAAAGTCTTGAACATGTTGTCCTTGGTAGAGGACGATATCGTTTCCAAATTCAACTGTGTTTGGACGTTGTTTATAGACACTTTCAATTTGGACGCAGTAGTGGAAGCATGTGCCAGCGTATAGAAGACCATTTCTCCTGTTTGCTTGTGCAGATCCATCTAATAGGCCAGATGCACATCCTTAGTCTGGAATTCGAAAGTGGCCCTTTTGTAATCAGTGATTACCTTTGGATCTGGGACCTGTGCTTGGAGGAATGCCATATGCATTCTGCCCTTCTCGGTGTCAAATGTCGATAGCATCCTATGTTGTGCAGTCGACGTCTACTTCCAGAACTGGGTGCAAGTGTTGTTGGTCATAGTCTGATTCCTTTTCTTGATCAGATCGTAGTTTTCAAAGATGCTCAGCTTCAGTCCTACCTTGCCTGGCTAGGTGGTTGATGGAGTATCTATGGGTTTCTTCAGCAACGCTGAGGTTATGATATGATGGAGGCTTGCACTGAGGGGTGGCCTATAAACCTTGGTCATTGTAGTAGATGGGACATCCTTTTCCCCAGTCGGGTCAGGAGCTGAACTGGTTTTAGACCTCTTGGTAAGAAGTTGGAATTCTTCTGACGACACTTCAGTGACAGGCAGTGACAAATCTTGCCTAGGCCTTTTCTCTTTCGGAACCTGTGGTGTGGTTGTTTGTGATACAGTGGTCAGGGGATCCTATTGTTCTGCTTCGACCAAAGTGTTTGGTTCCCACATTGTCTGGTTTGCAAATTTCTCGACTTCGGGCCTAGATTCGTGGACATACGGGATATTCTTATTTTTCACCCTCATCTCAGAGATAATCCCACACGGATCGTAGTGCAAAGTGAAACTCGTAACGAACCTCATTTCCTTCAAAAAATTGTCTGCTTCCTCTCCGGTGCCACGATTGTTGCAGATGAAAGAGCCAATCTGCCCTTTGATTCTGAGCTATTGTTTTTTCTTTAGAGACACAAAATGAATATCATCAAATTTTATCATCTGCCTTATGTACTCCAAAGAAAAAATTCTGACAGGAAGGTATTTAGGAAGCTTACATGGGGCCAACTCGCACCCATATACTCTGATATCAGTGTGATCTTGGTATAAATACCAATCACCAGTCTTGGTGTGATCCAAAGGATGCAAGATCCTCTGAACTTCATCATTAATCCTAGGCTCAGGCTTGCCGCTAAGCATACTTACCACGGGGTGATAGAATTTCTCAATGAACTACTTGAAACTGAACTCTGTGGAATGAGGCTTGAGCAAGGAGGTCCATGCGGTCATTTCCTAGGGTCTGCCATCTCCATCCATCTTCTTCATAGAAAAAACAAATTTTTCTGCTTGGAAGAAAATGAACAAGTATGCTAGTATGGAAGAATACTGGAACATGCCTTCTGTGACGAAATTGACAAATTGTTCACAAATATTGTTCACCAGGAACATGCTGAAGTCGAACTAGGTAGTGGGATTCTCATCGGTGGCGAAAATGGACAAAAATCCCAGAATGGGTTCATCTACCCACTGATCCGAATAGTAACCCAATAGGGCACATAGGGATGAGATGATCTGGTTTCCTTTGGTTGAAAACATGGAAGAAGGATAAGGGGGATTTGTAGCAGGGAATTGAGCAGATGGTGGGAGGAAAAGCTCAAATATTTGAGCTCTTTGGGGGAAATTCATCTTCTGGTACAATTCTGTGAGAATTTCAAGGTTAAAAGGTGATGCAGAGTCAACTCGGGTTATTTGCATCATTTGGTCGATGGTTTCAGGTGTGATGAGGAAAAGAACTTCTCCAGATGAGGAAACAATGTCTCTTTAATCGGGAATGTAGTGGGCTTGGCACTTGAGGGCAAATTCTGGAAAAGGGTGAATCTAAGGAAAAAGATATAGGGGTAGGTTGGACTCCCAGAGTCCAATTTCGTCACTATGATCCAGGAAAACTTCTTTGAGCCATTACTGAAGGTCTGCGAAATTGAAATCGTACTTTGTATCTGTGAATAAGCGATCTTTGTCAGCCAGTGGAATTATGTCAAGGTCGGCAGGAAGCGGGAGAAATGGATTCTCCTCTCATTCTGCTTGTTTTGACTTCGGTGCCATTACTGCAACAATACCTGCAAAAAACAACGTTAGAGGGGACGACTGTAGGTGGGGGCGACTGACAGAACGAAGAAAAATGGTGTAAAAATTCTCTGGTGCGATGAGTGGGTAAATGGTGAAAGAAAGAAGAGTGAGGGTAGTTTTGAGTAAACGGGTGTCCGTTGGGCGCGGGGGACAGGTCAGCTGGTTAATGGATAGGTTATCCAGTAATAAATGGCCAACAAATCACTTAAAGTGAGATGGCAAATGACAGTGACTGAGGAATACGGATGGGTGAAGTGGCGGTTACCAATTGGGGTAAAAATCATGGTGAGGGGGCTTGCCATGAGTGAATGGGGGGAAGGACTGACAGAAATTAAGGGATGTGACTCTTTTGAAAGGTGGATGGTGACGTCAAGATGTGACGAAGGTATGTTAGACAGTAGGAGGTGGTAGGACTTGGGACCGGTAGATTGATGCCA